>KV011836.1:4269-19060 GCA_001598015.1 Dorcoceras hygrometricum
GCCGCCGCAACGTCGCCGGAAGTTTGTTCCGGCCAGTTCGACGTGGAGAATCCGATCGTGCTGATCTCGTCAGGACTTCTAGTGCAGTCTGACGAAGGAGCCTCGAGTCTGGTCGTGGACCGGATTGACGAATCTACCGCAATCAACCGAGAAGCGCCGGGTTCTTGAAACACCGGTTGGAGCCAGGCACAAGTGCCAGACAGGTAACTCGTTGAAACACCCTATGTATGTCGATACATGTGTTTTCAGGTCTTCTAGTGCAGTCTGACGAAGGAGCCTCGATCTGGTCGTGGACCGGATTGGCGTATCTACCGCAATCAACCGAGAAGCGCCGGGTTCTTGAAACACCGGTTGGAGCCAGGCACAAGTGCCAGACAGGTAACTCGTTGAAACACCCTATGTATGTCGATACATGTGTTTGTATGATTACTCGTATTGATCGCATCCCGGTCAAATTTTTGTTCTTCCGCTGCCTGCCGGGGTGCGGATCCGGATCCATTCTCCAACAGTTGATGATATTACTCCGACCGGCGGTGAGGACGTCTGATGCTCCGCTGCGGCTGTTACCCCGTGACGACTCAGTTATTTTATGTCATTGCTTTTAGACATGTTCAGCTTTCCGCAAACAGTTTTGAATACTCTGATTTTTATGTTAGCTTGTGAGATGTGGATTGAGGATATTTTGCAGTTAGTGTTAACGAACGTTGAGATGTTACCTTTTTAAATGCTTTAAGTTATGTTTTTATTTATAGCTTTTATTAAATGTTTATTCCACATCGGCTTTAAAAAAAAAATTTAGAGGTTTAGTATGTTTCAGGTTAACACGTCACAACCTTAAGATCTGTTTTATGTATCAGCAGGGGTATTGCAAGATCTGATCATGGATAAGTATCAACTGTGTATACATGACATCTGAATGTATCCAGATCTCATATATTTAGCTGACTCAGCAGTTATTAATTCATATTTCTCGTTCCCCCTAAAGCTGAGGTTCTCCCAAGCTTGATATTTTATCAAACCTGAATTCCACAATGTTCCCCCTGAACAGTAGACTCAGACCTGATAAACACAGAAAGCTGCTCAACCTGCAAATTGTTAGTGCAGAGACAGTCAAGGCAGTTCTAAGAGACCCAACAGATTTCTAAAATACGAAAACTTAGCATCTGGCAGGGGCTTTGTGAAGATGTCAGTTACTTGCTGCTCAGTCGACACATACTCCAGCTTGACGTTCTTCTTGAGTACATGATCTCTTTTGAAGTGATTTCTGATATCTATATGCTTCGTTCTAGAATGCAGCACAGGATTTTGAGTGATTGCAAGAGCACTGGTGTTGTCACAGAGAATAGGCACTTCAGAAGCATCAATTCCATAGTCCTTAAGCTGGTGTTGTATCCATAGAATCTGAGCACAACAGCTTCCAGCCGCTAAGTACTCTACCTCAGCTGTAGACGTTGCAATAGATGTTTGCTTCTTAATAAACCAGGAAAACAAGCGATCTCCCAAGAATTGACAAGTGCCACTGAGCATCAATTCCATAGTCCTTAAGCTGGTGTTGTATCCATAGAATCTGAGCACAACAGCTTCCAGCCGCTAAGTACTCTACCTCAGCTGTAGACGTTGCAATAGATGTTTGCTTCTTAATAAACCAGGAAAACAAGCGATCTCCCAAGAATTGACAAGTGCCACTGGTGCTCCTACAATCAACCCTGCATCCTGCGTAGTCTGCATCACTATAACCGATTAGTTGAAAGCTTGAGTCTTTGGGATACCAAAGACCCAGGTTGGAAGTTCCTTTTAAATACTTAAGGATCCGTTTTACAGCTATATAGTGTGAATGTTTAGGATCTGCTTGAAATCTAGCACACATAAAGACATCAAACATGATGTCTGGTCTGCTAGCAGTTAAGTAAAGCAGGGAGCCAATTATACCACGATATAATGATACCTCAATGACAGATCCAGCTTCGTCTTTATCTAGCTTGATTGAGGAGCTCATTGGAGTCGCTGCTGCTGAACAGTTGTTCATGCCAAATTTCTTCAGCAGTTCTTTCGTATACTTAGCTTGGTTAATGAAAATTCCATTTTCCAGCTGTCTAACCTGTAAGCCCAGAAAGAACGTCAGCTCTCCAATCATACTCATCTCAAATTTGTCCTGCATCAACTTAGAGAATTTCTGGCATAGCTTGGGTTAGTTGACCCAAATATAATGTCATCAACATAAATCTGCACTAACAGGACATGATCAGATTTCACAAATTTAAATAGTGTCTTATCATCAGTGCCTATTGTGAAGTCATGCTAGATAAGGAATTTAGAGAGTGTATCATACCAAGCTCTGGGTGCTTGCTTCAACCCATATAGAGATTTATCCAATTTATAAACATAATCTGGATATGTATGATTTATGAAGCCAGGAGGTTGTGCAACATATACTTCCACAGTTAAGATGCCATTAAGAAATGTTCTCTTAACATCCATTTGAAAGACTTTAAAATTTTTAAATGCAGCATATGCTAAGAACATGCGAATAGCTTCTAATCTAGCTACAGGTGCAAAGGTTTCATCAAAATCTATGCCTTCAATTTGCCTAAAGCCCTGAGCAACTAGTCTAGCTTTGTTTCTTATTACTATTCCATCTTCATTCAGTTTGTTCCTAAAGACCCATCTAGTTCCTATCACTGAATGATTAAAAGTTCTAGGTACAAGTTGCCAAACATTATTACGCTTGAACTGATTAAGTTCTTCTTGCATTGCATCTACCCAGCTTAGGTCTGCTAAGGCTTCATCTATTTATTTTGGTTCTACATGTGAGATGAATGCTGAATCAAAATGATCATGCATAAGCTGGCTTCGTGTGCGAACAGGAGATTCGATGTTACCTATGACCTGCTCGGGTGGATGATTTGTATTCCACCAGAGATCAAGTCCAATTGGGTTTGCTTCCTGTTCTGCTTGGATGTCTTGCTGTATAGCCACATCTTGATAAGGTCCTTGTTCCAGATTTGAACCAGATGTTGGGTGAGAAGTGCTCGTATTTTTTGCATCAGATGTTGATCGTTGTGTGGCGAGATCTGTTTGTGCAACATCTGTTTGAACAGATCTTGAGCATTCGTCGCTTCAGCTCCAGCAGTAGCCACGCTTGGAGATATCTGATCCTGCATTGAGTCAACGTTAGTTAAAACGATGACTACTGGATTACCTGTCAGATCTTGTTGAGCATTGTCATGCGGTGTGTCCAGCACTGGTTGTATCTCTGCTGAGTATCTTTGTTGTGCCACGTCATCATCTGAGTCATCAATGCTGGATGATTCTAGACGTGTGCACAAATAATTGAGGCTCGCAACTGAGTTGGATCTAAAGCTTGTCTCATCAAAGACAACGTGTGCTGATTCATCAATAGTCAGACTTCAATTGTGAAAACTCGATAAGCTTTGCTCACTGCTGAATAACCTAGGAAGATACCTGTATCATATTTTGCATCAAAAGCTATTAGGTGCTTTTTAACGTTATTATGAATGAAACACCTGCACCCAAACACCCTGAAGTATGATATATCAGGTTTCTTGCCACTCCAGATCTCATAAGGGGTTTTATCGTGCAACTTGTTAATCATAGATCTGTTCTGATTGTAGCAAGCTGTATTAACTGCTTTTGCCCAGAATTTTGCGAAATGCCAGAATAAGCAATCATAGATCTAGCAGCTTCTTTTAAAGTGCGATTTCTTCTCTCAGCCAGCCCGTTCTGCTGAGGTGTTCTAGCTGCTGAAAGCTCATGCATTATTCCTAAGTCTTCCAGATAAGAAGTTAATTTATGATTTAAAAACTCGGTACCACGATCTGTGAGGAATCAGATTTAGATTAGTGGTTAATTTTGTTGATTGGGATTAGCCACGTGAATTTTGAGGATTTTGCGTTGTTGAAATTTTCTAAGTATTAGAAATCAGATGTAGCCAATTTTGGTAAAGTCTCAGCAGCAAATTCCTGTAGCGAAAGTCAACGCGGGTCAACGTTACTGTAGCTCTCGTCTGGTGGATTTTGAATCAGTAGAGATGACGTAGGCATGACGCATTGTTATCTGCTGGCAGTAGTTGCGCTTAGAATGGTTGCTGCTGGCAGCAGGCACGCAAATACGAGAATGATGAGAAGCGACGTCGTTTGAATAAGTTGAAAACGCTGCGTTTTGAATATTGCGACTGGGTGACCAGATGTTGGCAGCAATGCTTACGTAACCATTATGGTGTCGTTTGGATTAGTTGACGCGTCGTCGTTTTGATTTGGTTTCGCGTGATCCAGTCGCTGGTGTGTTTACCCAGCTGTTAGCAGATAGGGTGACGTATCCTTTGCGATGTCGTTTAGAATTATTTAATGCGACCAGTCGATGGTTTGTTTTTTAGGTATCTATTGTCAGCTGGTGAAGCTCTGCGACGTCGTTTGAGTTATTTGGAACGGTGTCATTTTGATGTTCTTTTGAGAATGCAACGGTTGGTTGCTGCTGCTGGTTTAATTGAAAGAGTAAGATGGTATCTGCTGTAAGATATCTACTGTTCACGTCGACTGGATATTTTGTGATCAGCAGCTGTGGGATTTAAGGGCTATATATATAGAAGTGTTGATCGACACTTAGAAATATTCTGTACCCGATATTTCTTATCTCCTTTCCCAAACCCTCGATTAGCTACTGTTCACCGTGACCTATTTCCGTCGATTGCCGCCGTTCTCCGCCGATGATTTGAGCGATTTTGGTGGCGCTGGATTCCTTGAGAGTTGATCTTTCGA
Source organism: Dorcoceras hygrometricum (assembly GCA_001598015.1). Taxonomy (NCBI): domain Eukaryota; kingdom Viridiplantae; phylum Streptophyta; class Magnoliopsida; order Lamiales; family Gesneriaceae; genus Dorcoceras; species Dorcoceras hygrometricum. The sequence continues at coordinate 9,045 of KV011836.1, forward strand.
TTGCTACCCATTTGAAGATAGAAGTGTTGATCGACACTTAGAAATATTCTGTACCCGATATTTCTTATCTCCTTTCCCAAACCCTCGATTAGCTACTGTTCACCGTGACCTATTTCCGTCGATTGCCGCCGTTCTCCGCCGATGATTTGAGCGATTTTGGTGGCGCTGGATTCCTTGAGAGTTGATCTTTCGATTGCTACCCATTTGAAGCCCCGAATTAACGTTGGAAAAGAAGTGCAAAGTTGCTGTCTCCTCGTACAGAGAAGTTCGTTGGTTCTTTTGCTGGTTTGAGTTTCTGGGTGAGCATTTCTTGTTGTTTCTAGCTTCGGTAGACTTGTAGAACTAGAGCAAGGTTCTAACCGTAGGCTATGATGCTTAGAAGTTTAGAATTGAACGAGAACTAAGCTTATATGTGAAGTCCTGTGACAGATTTGAATTCGCAGGAGGTATCTGCTGGAATTTTCGAAAGCAAGAAGAAGCTGAGTTGCTTCAGTTGTTGTACCGTGCCTTTGTAAGAATCTATTGAGGTAGATTTGAGCAAAAAGGTACGAGTTGAGCAGATTTAGCAGCTTTAGCGTGAACATGGCTGTAATTGATGTTGTGAAATTTGATGATATGATTCTGTGAATTACGTGATACAGCATGTTGAATTGATTGAGTTTACATTCTGTTTTCACGTATTGTATTGTATGCATTTGAATTGAGTATTGATTGGCATACATGCATACATCTTGAGCCTGATTGACAGATTGATTGATGACCCGATTGAAAGCCACGTTGTGACTGGCCGACTGATGAGTTGTGCCTGAAAATTCCAACGCTATCATCGGAGTGGTGACTACCGGATTCGAGTGTCTACCACCGAGCTGTGATGAGCTGACGGGCTCTGAAGATCACGGACCGATGATTTCCCCGGTTGATACATCGTGCGGGCATAGAGGCTGACTGAGATGATTGCCAGTTGATATACTGGTCTAACTATCCGATCTTTGAAGCCCTCATGCATTACATAGCATTGATTATAGCATGCTGCATGATTAGCTCTTCGTACTGAGGCTTGACCTCGTATTTGTTTTCCTGCTTTTGTGTTGTTTGGGTCTGCGTTACCCACTTGCACGATCTTCAGGTAACCAAGCTGGACAGAGTGGAGGTTCAGCTGGTCGATCCCCGTTCCCATGAGTCCCAGTTATTTTATTATGTATCGAACCCGGGGAATGCCCCGTGTCATATGTATTTTGGGGATCTGTATTTGAATTGACAATTTATGTTACCTGTTTTATATGAGTTTGAGTCAACTAATATTTTGATTATGAATATTTTGAATGTATGATATTAAGTTCAGGCCTAAATTATTTCGAAAATTTTTAAGCCCGATTTTTACGCTTCTGTGATTATGTGCTTAATTGTGCTATTATCTATGAGTGATTAGCACGGGGCCTGACATTTTTGGTATCAGAGCTTAAACTGGGATACTCAATTTCTTTTGATCACACTCGAGTCTAGGCACAGAGTTTTGATTTGATTTTTATTGGCTCTGTGACTTATGTGATCTTTTATCTGTCTATGAGATATATCTATCTGCTGTGAGATCTTACCTCTAGACTTGTGTAGATTCTGCCGAGGAGAGGAAGAGGTAAGGCGACTAGACGTACCGAGGAGGAGTCTAGGGCAGGTAGTGATGATGATGTTCATCAGGTTGAGAATGTTACTAGGCAGATAGGCGAGATGGAGTTGGTCCTAGCTAGGTTTCAGCGGACGAACCCTTCGACGTTTTCTACAGCAGAGGGTGGCGCGATGGCTGAGGCTTGGTTAGCTCAGATGGAGGAGTTGTTCGATACTCAGGAGTACGCTGCCAAGAAAAGACTGAAGATGGCGGTGTTGCAGCTGAGAGACAATGCACAACGCTGGTGGAGAGGTACTTCTCGTATCCTTCGTGATAGTGGGGCCGTGATCACCTGGGAGAGCTTCTGTGAGGCATTCAGACAGGAGTATACCCCGGACTCTTTTTATAACAGCCGAGAGTGGGAGTTCAATAATCTGAGGCAGGGCAGCATGCGAGTGGCTGAGTATGCCCGATAGTTTTCTGCACTTTTGGTCTATGTGCCACACGTAGCCAACCAAGAGAGAACGAAGAGGAACAAATTTTCTGAAAGGCTTGAGGCCTGATTTGTACCGGATGGTTTTGTCTGGGTCACCTGCGACCTATATTGATGCAGTGAACCAAGCGGTGGATATTGAGGAGAGTTTGATGGAGGTTGAGGATCCGATTCAGCCGACTGCTGGACGCACCTATCAGCCTGTTCAGGATGCGTCGCAATCTTTCTATTCTCCTCAAGGGTCGCAGCAGCAACAGCAGTCGAATCGCCAAAGGTTTCGACCTCGAGGGAAACAGTTTAAGAATAAGGTGGATTCGAGTTCCTCTGGTTCTGCGAGTTCTGGTTCTGGAAGTGGTTCTGGCAGCGGTTCTAGTGGCATGTCTTGTGGACAGTGCGGAGGAAGGCATCCGACTTCGCAGTGTCGTGGAGTTCAGGGGTCCTTCCATAACTGTGGACAGCCAGGACACTTTGTTAGAGTGTGTCCTCTGTTGAGGGGTCAGTCTTCAGTTCCATCGCAGCAGGGATCAGCCGGTGGTTCTCAGAGACCACAGTTTCCTGCCCCTACCCAGTGATCTGGATTCCAACCCCGTGAGCCTTCTCGTTTTGGAGCACCTTCGAGACCTCCGTTCCAGATTCCGCAGCAGGCTCAGGCGAATGCTTTGACGAGAGAGCAGGCTGAGGAGGCTCCTGGTATGATGATCGCAGGTACATGCTTTATTTTTTATTATCCTACGAGAGTTCTATTCGACACTGGTGCATCACACTCTTTTATTTCTGAATTGTTTGTTTGTTAGTATGGGTTGAGTTCTTCCCCATTGTGTGATGTTGTTTCCGTGTCTACCCCTGCTGGTGTGAATCTGTGGTCCCGTGAAGTGGTGTTGGATTGTGTGCTTCGATTTGATGAGCATGTTTTGGTTTACAATCTGATTGTTTTGGGAATGAGGGATTGAGTTCTTCCCCATTGTGTGATGTTGTTTCCGTGTCTACCCTGCTGGTGTGAATCTGTGGTCCCGTGAAGTGGTGTTGGATTGTGTGCTTCGATTTGATGAGCATGTTTTGGTTTACAATCTGATTGTTTTGGGAATGAGGGATTTTGATTGCATCTTGGGGATGGATGTGTTGTCTAGTTATAAGGCTACGATCGACTGTTTTCATGGTGTGGTGAGATTTTGCCCTGACTTGGGTGAGAAGTGGGAGTTCTATGGTGCTGATTCGCGCTCGAAGATTCCACTGGTGTCCGTCATGGAGATGTTTAGCCTGCTATCGTTGGAGAACGCGGGATTTATGATTTACGCGCTGGACGTTTCCAAGAGCAGCGATTGGAGTTGAGCAATATTCCGATCGTACGAGAGTTTCCCGACGTGTTTCCAGATGAGATTCCTGGATTCCCTCCAAGACGTGAGATTGATTTCAGCATAGAGTTGGTGCCCGGTACCGCCCCGATTTCTAGAGCCCCGTATCGGTTGGCGCCCGCAGAGTTGAAAGAGCTGAAGGATCAGTTGAGAGACCTCTTGGAGAAAGGCTTCATCAGACCGAGTATGTCGCCTTGGGGAGCTCTGATTATTTTTGTGAAGAAGAAGGATGGATCTATGAGGATGTGTGTGGACTTCCGACAGTTGAATAAGGCGACGGTGAAGAACAAGTATCTTTTGCCGAGGATTGATGACTTGTTCGATCAGTTGCAGGGATCGGTCGTTTAATCGAAGATTGACTTGCGCTCTGGTTATCACCATTTGCGAATTAAGGACGCTGATGTGGCGAGACAGCTTTCCGGACTCGATATGGGCATTATGAGTTTCTGGTCATGCCGTTTGGGTTGACAAATGCCCCAGCTGTTTTCATGGATTTGATGAATCGCGTCTTCAGTGAGTATATCAATCGGTTCGTGATCGTCTTCATAGATGACATCCTAGTATACTCGAGGAGCATGAGAGAGCATAAGGAGCATCTCAGATTGGTGTTGCAGAGGTTGAGAGACTCGCAGTTGTATGCCAAGTTCAGCAAGTGTGAATTCTAGCTTGATCGGATTATCTTTTTGGGTCATGTGATCTCGGCGCAAGGAATTTCGGTGGATCCGAGTAAGGTCGAAGCAGTTCTTAATTGGGAGAGACCTAGGAACGTTTCAGAGATCCGCAGCTTCTTGGGATTGGCTGGCTATTACAGGCGTTTTATCGAGAAGTTCTCTTCGATAGCTAAGCCTTTGACTCAGTTGACTCAGAAGGATAAGAAGTTTGTTTGGACTGACGAGTGCGAGTTCAGTTTTCAGACGTTGAAGGAGAAGTTGACTACTGCTCCTGTTTTGGCTCTACCGTCTGGATCCGGAGGATTTGTTGTGTGCTCCGACGCTTCTCTCAATGGTTTAGGATATGTGCTGATGCAGAACGGGTACGTGATTGCTTATGCGTCTCGACAGTTGAAGCCTCACGAGATGAGGTACCCTGTTCATGATTTGAAGTTGGCTGCGATAGTGTTTGCCTTGAATATTTGGCGACATTATATGGTGAAGAATTTGTGGTGTACACCGACCACAAGAGCCTGAAATATATCTTCACATAGTCTGATCTGAATATGAGGCAACGACGATGGATGGAATTGCTCAAGGACTTTAACAGTGAGATTCAGTACCGGCCAGGACGGATGAACTCAGTAGCAGATGCTTTGAGTAGGAAGACCCAACCTGCGATGCTTTCGTCTTTGAGTGTCTCTAAAGTCTATGAGCAGTTGAGTACTTCTGGTTGGCGTTTCCAGCCGGGTGATCAGTACTTTAAGGTTTCTTCGATTCAAGTAGAACCTCAGATTGTGAGGTGCCCCAATGGAATTGGGAGAACATCGCCATGGATTTTGTGACTCATCTACCTCGGTCGAGTAGGGGATGTGACGCGATTTGGGTGGTGATTGATAGACTTTCAAAGTCAGCCCATTTCATTCCCTATGACGTGAGGTGTTCAATGAAGAAAATGGAGAAATTATATATTGACCATGTGGTTAGATTGCATGGAGTGCCTGTTTCGATAGTGTCTGACAGATATCCAAGATTCACTTCCCGATTTTGGAAGAGCTTGCAGGCAGCGATGGGTTCGAGATTGGCTATGAGTACATCTATCACCCACAGATGGATGGTCAGTCTGAGCGGACTATTCAGACTTTAGAGGATATGCTGCATGCAGTGGTGATGGATTTCAGTGGTGTCTGGCAGGATTCTTTGTCCTTGGTTGAGTTTTCGTATAACAACAGCTACCAGGTGACTATCGGGATGGCTCCATTTGAGGCGTTGTATGGTCGAAAGTGCAGATCTCCGATCTGTTGGGAAGAAGTTGGTGAGAGACAGCTTTCTACCCCTGAGTTTGTGCAGCATGTGAAAGATCAGGTAGACTTGATTCGAAGTAGAATGAAGGCTGCACAAGATAGATTCACCAGCTATGCTAATCGTAGACGTCGACCGTTAGAGTTTGAGGTTGGCGATCGAGTATTTCTCAAAGTTTCTCCTTTCAAGAGCGTGATGCGCTTCAGATTTAAAGGCAAATTAGCTCCTAGATACGTTGGTCCCTTTGAGATTCTTGAGAGGATTGGACAGTTGGCTTATCGATTGAGGCTGCCTGAAGAGTTAGCAGCGATGCATGATGTTTTTCATGTGTCAATGTTGAGAAAATATAAGCCAGATCCGTCCCATGTGTTGAGAACTGACGAAGTTGAGCTGGATTCTGCCTTGAGTTATGTAGAATATCCAGTCCAGATTCTGGATAGGAAGGAGAAGCATCTGAGGAACAAAGTAGTTCCGTTGGTGATGGTCCAATGGAGCAAGCATGGCAGAGAAGAAGCAACTTGGGAACCAGAAGAGAAGATGCAGCACGAGTGGCCGCATCTATTCGAGTAGATATTGTATTAGATTTCGGTTTCTGGTTATGTTCTTCCCTAATTGTTTTTGTTGATTTCCCAGTTATCTTGAACTCTTGGGTTTGAATTAGATGAATTTCTGTTTCGTATTCTGATTGTTTGATTGTTTTTCCCTGAGCTTGCCTTTGATTTCAAGGACGAAATCTCTTAAGGTGGGGAGAATGTGAGGAATCAGATTTAGATTAGTGGTTAATTTTGTTGATTTGGATTAGCCACGTGAATTTTGAGGATTTTCCGTTGTTGAAATTTTCTAAGTATTAGAAATCAGATGGAGCGAATTTTGGTAAAGTCTGTCAGCAGCAAATTCCTGTAGCGAAAGTCAACATGGGTCAACGTTACTGTAGCTCTCGTCTGGTGGATTTTGAATCAGTAGAGATGACGTAGGCGTGACGCATTGTTATCTGCTGGCAGTAGTTGCGCTTAATTGGTTGATACTAGCAGCAGGCGCGCAAATACGAGAATGATGAGAAGCGACGTCATTTGAATAAGTTGAAAACGCTGCGTTTTGAGTATTGTGACTGGGTGACCAGCTGTTGGCAGCAATGCTTACGTAACCATTATGGCGTCGTTTGGATTAGTTGACGCGTCGTCGTTTTGATTTGGTTTCGCGTGATCCAGTCGCTGGTGTGTTTACCCAGCTGTTAGCAGATAGGGTGACGTATCATTTGAGACGTCGTTTTGAATTATTTAAGGCGACCAGTCGATGGTTTGTTTCTTAGGTATCTGTTGTCAGCTGGTGAAGCTCTGGACGTCGTTTGAGTTAGTTGGAACGGTGTCGTTTTGATGTTCTTTTGAGAATGCAACGGTTGGTTGCTGCTGCTGGTTTTATCGAAAGAGTAAGATGGTTTCTGCTATAAGATATCTACTGTTCACGTCGACTGGATGTTTTGTGATCAGCAGCTGTGGGATTTAGGGGCTATATATATAGAAGTGTTGATCGACACTTAGAAATATTCTGGACCCGATATTTCTTATCTCCTTTCCCAAACCCTCGATTAGCTACTGTTCACCGTGACCTATTTCCGTCGATTGCCGCCGTTCTCCGCCGATGATTTGAGCGATTTTGGTGGCGCTGGATTCCTTGAGAGTTGCTCTTTCGATTGCTACCCATTTGAAGCCCTGAATTAACGTTGGAAAAGAAGTGCGAAGTTGCTGTGTCCTCGTACAGAGAAGTTCGTTGGTTCTTCTGCTAGTTTGAGTTTTTGGATGAGCATTTCTTGTTGTTTCTAGCTTCGGTAGACTTGTAGAACTAGAGCAAGGTTCTGACCGTAGGCTATGATGCTTAGAAGTTTAGAATTTGATATGATTCTCGTTGGTTAAGAAAGGCAAACACGTTATGTTGATTCCCACGCGCCCTCAATTCAATGGCCAAGAGAATCGAATTAGGCTCGATCGTTAGAACAAGATGTTTAGGATGTGTGAAATCCTTTTCCGTATGAATTCTCAAAGGAAACAAAAATCACAACGAAAAGAAAAAGATTAATCTCAAACGAACCTTCAAAGGAACTCGTCTTTGACAATCCGTGTGAAGATCAACCGACAAACGCCACAAAGTTATAGACTTTGATAAGTTTGATTTTTTTGAGGTAAACACCAACTTTGCAAGAAAACAATGGTTTTTATTCATAAAACTTCAATAATTTCGAAATCCACCTCCTAATATATATATAGACTTGTTTCCAAGAGTCCTAATGATTCTTTCCAACCTAGAATCCCTCTTTATTAGGAAATAAATCTCCTAGTCATGGAAGGACTCAATCTCTTACCTTGTCTAATACTATTTGAAAATCTTATCTTAAGGAAAGTAATTTAAAAGCCAAAACAAACCAAATGTCCTATGCATGTGAAACCAAATGTCCTATGCATGCAGCGCATGCATGTACTCGTTTTTTATTCATCCTTCATTTTCTAGTCTTGGACTTGAATAATATTGATAATATAATCTCTTAAACCTCCAACTAGCTTTTCATGTGCATGATTTCCCTCTTCTTTAAACATTTCTTGGGTGCTCAAAACGTGTCCGTGAAGGGCTTCTTTGAACTTCTTGCTGCTTCCTCTTGTGATTGGTCCCGAGGGCAATGCTAATGGATCCCGTCTTATAGCTGTGATTGCATCATCCTCCCCCTATTGAGAAGGATTTGTCCTCAAATCTTGATCGTGACCTACATCGAATAAAGAGAGGTCACTAACATTAAAAGTAGCACTCACATTATACTCACCGGGTAGATCCAACTTGTAGGCATTGTCATTGATCCTCTCTAGCACTTGGAATGGTCCATCGGCCCGTGGTAAGAGTTTGGAACGTCTCTTATCTGGGAACCGTTCTTTCCTTAAGTGCAGCCACACCCAGTCTCCAGGCTCAAAAGTTACCTTCTTCTTTCCTTTGTTGGCTTGCCTGGTGTATTGCTGAATCTTCTTCTCGATGTTGGCTCTGACCTTCTCATGTAGAGTTCTCACATACTCAGCCTTTTTCTTGCCATCCAAGTTCAACCTTTCACTCATAGGGAGAGACAACAAATCCATAGGAGTTAGTGGGTTAAAACCATATACAATCTCAAATTGAGAAAACCCTGTAGTAGAGTGAACACTCCTATTATATGAAAACTCGACAAAAGGTAAACACTCTTCCCAACTCTTTAAATTCTTGCTTATTATGGCACGCAATAGTGTCCCTAAAGTCCTATTAACATCAGTTTGCCCATCCGTATGAGGGTGACAAGTAGTAGAAAAGAGTAACTTAGTACCAAGCTTGCACCATAGCGTCTTCCAAAAGTAACTCAAAAATCGTGTATCCCTATCAGACACAATGCTCCTAGGCATCCCATGCAGTCTAACAACCTCCCTAAAGAACAATTCAGCCACATTAGAAGCATCATCCGCTTTATGACAGGCAATAAAATGAGCCATTTTGGAGAAACGGTCAACCACCACAAAAATAGCGTCCCTTCCTTTCTTAGACCTAGGTATCCCCAGAACAAAATCCATAGATAGGTCAACCCAAGGTTCAGTAGGAATAGGAAGTGGCGTATACAGCCCATGGGGTTGTACCCTAGACTTTGCTTGTCTACATGTTATACACCTTTCACAATGACGCTGGACATCACGTATCATATGAGGCCAAAAAAAATGTTCATGCAATGTGTTCAAGGTCTTAGCCACACCAAAATGTCCCATTAGGCCACCCCCATGCGCTTCTTTAACAAGCAATTCTCTAATGGAAGACTTAGGGATGCACAATCTATGTTCCCTAAATAAGAACCCCTCATGCAAATAAAATTTTTCATGTGTTCCATGCATGAAACACTCAAACACATCCTTAAAAATCATCATCTAGTGCATATAAATCTTTTACATGTTCAAATCCCAAGAACTTTGAACCTAGGGTGGAGAATAAAATGTACCTTCCTGATAGTGCATCGAACACTATGTTTTCCTTACCTTGTTTGTATTTGATCACATAGGGAAATGTCTCGATGAATGCCACCCACTTGGCATGCCTCTGGTTAAGCTTTTGCTGCCCTCTAAGGTGCTTGAGAGACTCATGATCCGTGTGAATCACAAACTCCTTCGGCCTAAGGTAGTGCTGTCATGCCTCAAGAGACCTCACCAAGGCGTACAACTCCTTGTCATAAGTTGGGTAGTTCAACGCACCGCCAGTAAGTTTCTCGCTAAAGTAAGCAACGGGCCTTCCTCCTTGCACTAAAACTCCCCCAATACCTAATCTTGAAGCATCACATTTAATTTCAAAAGTGTTAGAAAAAACAGGCAATACAAGTACAGGAGCATTAATCAGCTTTTGCTTAATGATTTGAAAGGACTTCTCTTGCTCTGCGGCCCAATGGAAAGGAGCGTTCTTCTTGATCACCGCTGTCATAGGTGCTGCTAGTGTGCTAAAATATCTTAAAAACCTCCTGTAGAAGCTGGCAAGGCCATGGAAGCTCCGAACTTGACCGACAGTAGTAGGCGTTGGCCAATCACGAATAGCACTCAACTTTTCTTCATCCACTTGTATACCTTGGGAGCTCA
>KV011836.1:23335-38762 GCA_001598015.1 Dorcoceras hygrometricum
TTTTTTGTTCATCTTCATTTGTTAGTCTTGGACTTGAATAATATTGACAATATAATATCTTAATCCTCCAACTAGATTTTCATGTGCAGGATTCCCCTCTTCTTTAAACATTTCTTGGGTGCTCAAGACGAGTCCGTGAAGGGCTTCTTTGAACTTCTTGCCGCGTCCTCTTGTGATTGGTCCCGAGGGCAATGCTAATGGATCCCGTCGTATAGCTGTGATTGCATCACTCCAGGATGTACACTGAATCGACTACAGTGGGCTTCTTTCAAGATATTATGTCTCAAGTTAGAAACATTTGGAACAACAATTCGGTTATTCACATACAACACATCATCAGTACTGACCTTATACTCATATTGATGCCCTGATCTGATCATATCAATCAATTTATGTACCTCCAAGTCTGATATCTGTGCTTCTTTGATAAGAATCATAACTCAGGTTTAGCACTGATAGCACAAACACTCATCGGTCGTCTATCTGTCTCAAATAGATATCCAGAAATACAACAATCTTCTATCAAGCTAGATACACCTACAGTAGTCAAGGACAAAGCACATACCTTTCTACTAAGGGCATCTGCTGCTGCATTTGACTTCCCTGGATAGTATTTGATTTCACAATCAAAGTATTTCAATAAATCGAGCCATCTTCGTTGTCTCATATTCAGTTCAGACTGAGAAAATAGATATTTTAGACTTTTATGATCAGAAAAGATTTCAAATTTCTCACCGTATAGATAATGTCTCCATATCTTTAACGCAAAAATGATGGCTGCCAATTCAAGATCATGAATTGGATATCGAGTCTCATGTGGCTTCAATTGTCTCAAGGCGTACGCAATAACATGTCCTCGCTGCATCAGAATACATCCCAATCCTCGGTGAGAAGCAACACAATAAACAACAAAATCACCCGTACCTGAAGGGATTGTCAAAACTGGTGCTGTAGTCAACCTCTTCTTCAACTCAAGAAAACTGGCTTCACATGCTTCAGACCAAACAAATGGTGCATTCTTCTGTGTCAGTTGAGCGATAGGCTTTGCAATACTCGATATATCTCGGATAAATCGACGATAATAACCTGCTAGGCCCATAAAGCTTCGGATTTCTAGCACAGATGTCGGTCTAGACCAATTAATCGTTGCTTCTATCTTGCTCAGGTCGACTGAAATACCATCACCTGAAATAATATGGCCAAGAAATACCACTTTCTGCAACCAAAATTCACATTTCGACAACTTGGCATATAATTTCTCATCTCGGAAAGTTTTCAAAACAATTCTAAGATGGTCAGCGTGATCACACAAGTTCTTCGAATAGATCAGAATATAATCGATAAATATAATCACGAAATCATCAAGATATTTCTGAAAGACTCTATTCATCAGACCCATAAACACTATCGGGGCATTGGTCAACCCAAAAGGCATAACAATGAACTCATAATGACCATACCTAGTTCGAAATGCAGTCTTCGATACATCCTCATCTCGTACCCTCAATTGATGATAGCCGGATCTCAAATCAATCTTCGAGTACACTGACTAACCCTGCAACTAATCAAACAAATCATCTATCCGAGGTAAAGGATATCGATTCTTTACCGTTGCTTTGTTTAGTTGCCGGTATTCAATACATAGCCTCATCGATCCGTCCTTCTTTCGTACAAATAGTACCGGAGCACTCCAAGGAGAAACGCTCGGTCTAATGTACCCTTTGGCAAAAAGATCCTCAAGGTTTTCTTTCAACTCTTTCAATTCAATTGGTACCATACGATAAGGTGCTTTCGATATCGGTTGTGTACCTGACATCAGTTCAATACTGAAGTGAGTAATCCTGGAATCTCGTCAGGAAAGACATCAGCAAATTCACAGTACTGGTATATCAGCCAAATTTGGGCTAGTCTACATCATATCTACTGCATAAATAAGAATCCCTCTGCTCCCTTCTGCAATAGATTAGTCATAGAAAGAACAGATACTAAAGGAATTCTGGCTCGTGATACCTTACCATAGAATTTCCACTCATCAGTCCTCTCAGGTCTGAATCGTACCGCTTTCTAAAAACAATCCACTGTTGCCCTATAATTGGTTAACATGTCTATGCCGATAATACAATCAAAATCAGATAGACCAAGCACAATACAATCAATCTCAATCTCATGACCCTCAAACTGTAGTATACAATTTCTAACAGATTTTATCGATAAGATACCCCTCCCCAGAGGTGAAGAAATAGATACTACCTCAGATAAGGGTTCAACAGACAATGCATTTGATACAACAAAGTGCTCAGATATAAATGTGTGTGAAGCACCGGTATCAACTAAGACATAAGCAGGATAATTATAAAGATAGCAATTACCTGCAATAACATCATCAGGGGCTGCTTGTGCTTGCTCCTCAGTCAACGCAAACACACGTGCTTGTTGCCTAGGAGGTTGGCTCACTGTCTGGCTCCCTCCTTGTCTACCCTGATGCTGAATCTGTGGTTGGAATGAATGCACAGAAGATGCTTGCCTTTCCGGTGGTGGCATTGATCTCGATGCTACAGTATTCTGTGAACTTCCAGAACCACTTTGGGGGCATATTCTCGCAAAGTGTCCGGGTTGATTGCAGATACGGCAAAGGCCAAACACTCCTATACACTGTTCGGTGATGTGACGACCTCCACATTTGGTACAATAAACATCCGATTTTTGTCCAGCTCGCAGTTGCTTGGATTCACTCGAACTAGAAGACAGTATTCTGTGAACTTCCAGAACCACTTTGGGGGCATATTCTCGCAAAGTGTCCGGGTTGATTGCAGATACGGCAAAGGCCAAACACTCCTATACACTGTTCGGTGATGTGACGACCTCCACATTTGGTACAATAAACATCCGATTTTTGTCCAGCTCGCAGTTGCTTGGATTCACTCGAACTAGAAGAGCTACCAGTACTTGAATGCTTGAACTGTTTCCCTTTCCCTTTAAAGAAATTCTTCTTTCCACTACTGTTACCTCCAACATCCAATCGAGTTGATTGTGGAATCTGTGGTTTCTCTTGCGATGATCTCGCTGATAGTGGCACAAATTGTGCTTCTCGTTGCCTCACTAATCCCGCTTCAGCTCCTTTTGCACGATTCAGTGCATCAGCAAAGGTATTCGGTCGCCCTGTATTCACCAAGGTGAACACATCGGGATTCAAGCCATTAATGAACTGATCGGCTTGAGCTTCATCACTAATAGCAACATGCGGAGCGAATTTGAGTAAACTTGTGAACTTGGCAACATATTCTTCGATGTTTAGCTGCCCTTGTCACAAATTTGCAAACTCCGCTCCTTTGTCCTTCCGATAAGAAATTGGAAAGAATCGTTGATAAAAAGCAGTTTTGAATACAGACCAAGTAATAACAGTACCTTGGTTTTCAAACGCTTTCTTCGTCGCTATCCACCAACTCTTACCAAGGCCATGCAGCTGATGAATTACCAGTCTCATCCGACAATCATCTGTATAATCCAAAGCTTCAAATAACTATTCTATATCTTCTAACCAGTTCTCACAGTCCACTGAATTTTCTGTTCCTGTCAGTGTTGGCGGTTTGAAGGATTGGAATCGTTTCAGAAGTGTTTCCCTCGGAGTTGCAATTGCATTCAATGCATCAGTCTAAGTACTACCCTGCTCTGTCCACGGAACTGTCACTGGTACCTGCGGTACTGTTTGTGCAGCATCCATCTGTTCTGGCTGATCAACTGCCATTGTCTGTCGGGTAGTCATTCGTCGAGGAAGCATATCTGATAATCAAACAGATTAGTTCATAATTCATCATCATATCAATAACAATTCAGTCTCAGTCCCTCCTCTGATTAGCATACATGATGCTGCTCCTCAAGAGATCGAGTTCTGATTCATACTCGTCCAATACATGCATTCAGTTCAGATATTCAGATAGCATGTAATTCTGAAGACTGTATGGCATACTCTTACCATTCAATCACATCAATCATGCGATATAAAATCGAAAACATTAGGACATATACCATGCGAGCATGTAATCAACCATAAATAAATCAATCAGAAAGACTCGATCTACCCCACTCATCTAACTCAATCCGAGAACTTGGTGCTCTGATACCACCTGTTGTGGGGAACTTGATTACTTCTCTAATCTTATGGGGCGATTAATAAGCTAACCTAGTTAACTAATGGAATTTTTTTTTAAATCTAGTCCTTCCATTTTTCTCGCTGAAATCTGAACATGCTTCCATTAATTTAAAGGAACTCGAGCATAAATAAAACATGAGTCTAACGCATGTTATGTAGATGTCAAACTCAAAAGTTACTACAATACAACATGATTTAAATATACATAGGACATCAGTGTAGCAACTACAACATTTTTGAGTTCAAAGTTTGACTACTCTACTTCTTAACCACACCCCCACTTCTATGGTTCAATCCTCGAGCTATCCTTGTTGATTCCAACCAGCTCCTGCCCCACCTATTGCCATGCACACATACAAAACAAGGCAACAGCCGGAAAACTCCGGTGAGAAAACAATCTCAGTATAATCTACATATACATGGAATAACGTAAATCAGTTTATATCAAAACTACCATATCAAATCGAAATGAAATGAATATATCGCATATCTCAAAATAAGAACTGATTCATCTCGAATCGATGCCATCGAGATTCGTATCCGATCTTGACATGGATATCCATCTAACGAAATCAACTCAGACTTTGAAAATAAGATCATATCAGACCTTGGCATTAGAGTCAATTCATTTTCTATTTCAAATAATCTCATATTGAAGTAAAAGATCCACTACCTGTGATGGATCAACAAATATAACTTTAAGTTCTAAATCAAGAATAGTAATCAGCGAGTATGTGATTTGTCGGGATAACTCAAGAAATATCATTCTCGAGTATTCACATTCCCTGACTCTCCATGTCAAACTATACCTTTGTTTAGCTCTGTTTTGGAATGCTTCAAATCTGCAACATAACACCAAAACATTCATATCAGACTTCATGCTGAAATGTAATAGCAAGAACTTATATCAATCTCGGTCCAATCATTCGATATCCATCACCATTCAAATTCAAAATCAAAATCTGAAAGGGAGTATAATATAATCAAAATCAGAATCCAAACTCAATCCAATACACGGCTCAATCATTTGCCCCAAAACTCATAAATTCTCGAACCGGCGGCGTAACCACTAAAAATTGATAACCAGAACTTTAAATATATCAAGATATCAATCAACTACAATCCATATCACAACCATATCATCACTAAAACAGCATAAAGAATTCGAAATCAGCAATACTAGCAAGCTTCCTTCTCAAAGATAGCTCAAAAATCATAACTAATTCAAACGCCGAACTTTTCTCGATCCGTCTTGGATATACAATTGTTGTCCACTCAAGAACATATATATATCATCATAATATGATTCCATAAGAACCTAAAAATCAAATCATAGTAGAACATAATAAAACTTATATCAAAACAAAGCCTTCGATGCGAGGATCGCAAATATACGATCGCTTCTAAATTCTGACGGCCGGATGATGAAAAATCAAAGCTTGTAAAATAACAAAAGTGGGGTGAACATATGCTGAACCTACTGCCTTATTTCGTGCAAATGGAGGTGAAGAGATGATGAGTAGATATATATAATCCAATTTCAAGTTTAGCCCTACAAACTGCCGTAATTGCAATTTCAGTCCGCGGCCCTCAATTTAATTCAATTTCAATCCAAATAATTCAAGAACATTAGAATTTAATTCCAAACTCTAAATATTCTTAAATTAAATATTCTTGGATTAAAATTATTAATCTCGGATTATTAAATCAAATAATCCCGGGCCTTACACCAGTTGAGGAGGAACGCTGAGCGTTGGTGGAGAGGCGCTTCGAGGACTCTCGAGGAGACTGGTGTAGGGATCACGTGGAACAAATTTTGTACTGCCTTCCACAGAAGTACGTTCCGGAATCCTTTGTTAACGCCAGGGAGCGTGACTTTGATAACCTGGTGCAGGGGACTTTGTCTGTAGGGGAGTATGCCCGGAGATTTTCTTCTCTTCTTGCGTATGTTCCGCATGTTTTTGGTCGCGAGAGGGCAAAGAGGAACAAGTTCTTGGAGGGGCTGAATGATGATCTTTATTCTTTGGTGTTGGCGAGTTCACTGACTAGTTATGAGGAGGCGGTGGACAGGGCTCTAGATATTGAGGAGGGACTACAGAACCATAGGCCTCGTGTTAGGCCTCAAGTGGCGCAAGGTAACCGTCCCATGGTTCCAAGGTACAACTTCTCAGTGTTCGCAGTGTCCCAGCCACCCCAGCAGCAGACAGCCGAACGGACGCCACAGGTTTAGACCTCGTGGTCATCAGTTCAAGAAGAATTTGGATTCTAGTTCTTTTGGTTCGGGTAGTTCTAGCAGCAGTAGTCCCAAGACCGAGTTTTGTGGCCAATGTGGAGGAAAGCATCCTACGGCACAGTGTGTTGGCATGCTGGGTGCGTGTAAAAATTGTAGTATGGACACTTTGCGAGAGTGTGTCCTTGGCGGGATCTCAGCACGCCGTAGCCCCACCCCAGGGTCGTTCTGGTGGGTCGTCTCGAGGTCGTTCTTTTCCTGCTCCACAGTAGAGGATAGGGGAGACGCAGTTTAGGCCGTGTCAACAGCCTGGTCCTTCGCGTTTCGGACAGTATTCCCTGCCTCATTTTTCAGGACCCCAGCATGCCAGGTGAATGCCATATGAAGGAGCAAGCAGAGGGCATGCCAGGAGGAGTGATCGCAGGTACATGATATGTTTTTCCTGCGTGTATATTGTTTGATACAAGAGCATCACATTCGTTTATTGCCGAAGCATTTGTGGTTGAGCATGTTTTACATACCACTGCTTTGTGTGATGCTGTGTTTGTTGCGACTCCTGTCGGCGCGAGCCTATACTCCCAGGAGATTGTGTTGAATGGAATTCGGTTGGATCTGTTTCTATAGATCAGAATCAAAGTTTTGATTTACACAAAATCTTTTTCTATTGTACTAACGTTCAACATGACATGCACAACTTGCTAAGACAGGAGTAGACATGAAGATATCCAAACTGGAACTGTAATGCCCAGATATTTTAGAGGCCACAAATTAGAAAGTTATGAGATTGAGGGATTACAATGCTATTCTATTTAACTCTTGATTTAATCGAGTTTCAGATTTCAGATATGTATTGTTTAGCTTTTTATCATTTAAGAGCTAAATTTCAGATTTCATGTTTACGTAAATTCAGCTTCAATTGCATATTGAGTTGAGTTTCAGCTTTTCGTGATATCAGTTGTCACACTATGTTAAAGAATCAGACGTTGGATTTTATATTTTAATCAGCCTTCTTGAATAGATTTCAGATGTTAGAATGCGATTGCAGCAGCTGTTTAGCCGATTATAGCAAGTCGATCGAATCCTTCTGTTTTAACTAAAATCGTTCGGTTTCCATGTGCATCATTTTATTTTAAAACAGAGTACGCTTTTAGAAGATTTTGGCATATTGATTTAAATGCGTTTCTTCTCTAGGCATTTACAAATCATATATATAGGATGTTAGCTGCTTCATGCATCATTATCTTCAAATCAAATTACTTTTAAGCGGTGCTCTCTCTCAAGAAACCAAACAAAAGAATTTTAAAGTTTTTCGAAGGAGACGATCGGAGTGTTAGTGGTTGGCTGGATTTCTACTGCGGTTGTGTTCAATAATTCAGGCAAGTAAACTCTGTTTCTTGCTCACTCAGTGAAAGCATATATTCAGTTCTGTTTGCATGTTTATATGAGATTTTAAAGATAGGAAGATGGCTTCGGCTGTTCTTCAAAAGTTCAGAAAAGTTTATGCTCTGTTTTTATGAAAGTTGCGTTTTACTGTATTTTGATCCAGAAATGTTTTAGAAAATGATTTGATGATGTTCGTCCAATAGTTTCCTGAGTTTTCCAAAGATTTATTTTCAAAGTAGCTTACAAGTAGCTTATTCGATCACTTCCAGAAATTTTTCAGATATTTTGATTTCTTCAGACAAAGGAAAACCTTCGTCATTCACCTGGTTAATTCTGAAATCTGGTTCTTATACCACGACTGATAATTCTTTGTTGAAAATATTCTAAGTATAGATTTCAGCTGTCGCATTGTTTGCGTTCAGTAGTTGCGATCAGCAGTCGCACTATTTCATGTTCAGTTGTTGCATGTTTTATTGTTCATCAACTGTTGGTTTTATTGTTCATCAGTTGTTGGTTCTCAGCTGTTGCATTATTTCGTTGTCAGCTGTTGCATTTGTTTATGATTCAGTTGTTGCCTTCTTATGTGTTCAGCTGTTGTCAGCTGTTGTTTAGTTCATGACCAGCTGTTGACTTCGTTTGTTGTCAGCTGATGTATTAATTCATATTCAGCTGTTGGTTTTGTTCATCAGTTGTTGGGATATTGTTTAGCTGTTGGTTTGTTCAACAACTGAAATTCTTTATTTAAGTTGCGTTGACTCCGACATTGACCAACAGATAGTTACTGTTCATTTCTTCAACAGATAGTTACTGTTCATTTCTTCAACAGATAGTTACTGTTCATTTTCTTCAACAGATAACGAAATTCTAGAATTTGATTCCTTATTCATTTCCTCTTCAATTCGAAAGAATTATTTGATTCAATTGATTAGATTTGAGAGCTTTTATTCATTTTTCATTTTCACAAGTTTTACAGAGAAATCCCTTGAAGTTTCAGAACATCATTAGACAAATGAAAAACCAGTAATTCGTACAAGAGAGAAAGAAAACATATTTTAAGAAAGAAAAGAAAGAGCAGAAAGATGTTTTAGAAAATGTTTTAAGTTATGACAACAAATAGGGTCCCCTGAGGAAGGGTGAGTGCGCGGATGACGAATCATGTGCCCTTTCAACAGAGGAAGGATCAGGTGTATAGGTCGACGGATCTATATATCCCTTCACCATGAGCCATAGTGCTAAGAGACTGATATCAGGAGTTTGATCAAACGAATTGGACCAAAATGTTTAAAGTGTTGTCATAATTTCAGAAAATGAAAGAAGAGCGCAAGTGTGGTTTTAATCACAGCTCTAGAAATGTTTAAAGAAAATGTTTTCAGAATTTGATTATGTTTTTGCTTTCAGTTTCTATCAGATTTCTTAGATATGTTATTGCGCTTGTTCATTCTAAAGCGTATTCAGACCTCGGTTATGTATTTAGAATTTTAGATTTCAGTTCTATTGCATGATTTCGTTATTCCAGATTTTACCTGCCGAGCCTTTGGCTCACTAGTTTTCATTGAGTGCAGGTAATGAGCAGTAAGGAGCTGGAGGGAGATGATCAGAAAGGAAGGATGTGTTTATCGTGGACATCAGATTTCATTGTTTCTTTCAGACCTTGTTTTGTTGTACAGAAACTCCAGTCGTAGTTTTGTAGTATCAGATTTCTAGTTTCTATTGTTTTGTCTAAATTCTGTACAGACTTCATGTTTAAACTATGTATACAGTTTCTTTTGAATCATCATATTTCTATCATTTTAGCATATGTATTATTAATCAGATGTGAAATAGTTCCGCGTCTTTTTATTTTTCACGTCTGAGTTCCTTCAACAGATATGAATTGTGTTTATTCGCAATTTAGTCCAGAAAGTTAGTAACGACTTTATGTTTGTTAAGATCGAAATTTTTGGGTCTTTCAATTCGAACCCCAATCTTCTTGATTTCCTTTTAAGAAAAGTCGGGTCGTTACAGTTGGTATCAGAGCATGGTCCTTGAGATAAACACACTTCCAGTGTGAGCAGATGTGACACCCCAATTCCCATGGGAGTCACGAGATCAAAGAAAAGGGAATAAAATGGAAAATATAAGGGCTGAAAAGCAAATAGAACAAGCTGTATTGCCTTGCTCATAAAAAAAAAATCGAAATGCATTAATTTGGCGCCATAAACTTCATTACAATTTCCAAGTACAAATGCGAAATCGCGATATTACAACTTCTGAACTCTATTTGAATTCATCTTTGTTGTAACAGATCTCAATACAGACTTGTCTAAGATCAAGGACAACAAAACAACAACTACAAAAGAACATCACGGAAACACAGGCCTTCGATAAATCGAATGACTACTGATATCAGTTTCAATGTGGTGAAATCTCACCCAATATGAAGGGGAAACTGACCCTCTCGTCTGCTGCTCACCCTTCCCATATGAACCATCTGTTATCTAAGCCATAAATTCATAAATTGAAACTTTCTTGTTTAAAACACATATTGGGCGAACTTAAATCTTAGCATCGGGTTTCACTTCATTTTTAAAACTCACACTTCCTTCAAAAATCGTTTTACTGAGCATCCAGCAGAGACATAGAAAATCAGAAGTTGGGATAAATTCAGTTGTTGGCAAGAAATCCAGCTGATGTGAACAGTAGATCAGTTTATGGGTATATATCGGTAGTCAACACAATTAATTTGGTCAATGGAGTAACAGTAGATCAACCAGTCGTTGGTTCAAGAACAACCAGTCGTTGAGTAAGGGCGATCAGCAGGTAAAAGAAAACCAGACAATGGATATAAATCAGCAGTGAAGTACTTAAGGGAAAGGAATCAGTCGCAAGCAAAAACCAGTCGCAAGCAACAGTAACCAGTCGCAAGCAAAACCAGTCGCAAGCAACAGTAACCAGTCGCGAGCAAAACCAGTCGCAAGCAACAGTATCCAGTCGCGAGCAAAACTAGTCGCAAGCAACAGTAACCAGTCGCAAGCAACAGTAACCAGTCCCAAGCAACAGTAACCAGTCGCAAGCAACAGTAACCAGTCGCTGGTTATGAAATACAATATGAACAGTAAACCAGCTGATGGTTACGAAATACAATATGAACAGTAAACCAGCTGATGGTTACGAAATACAATAGCGTCACGAATAACATCCACAATATCATAATTCACCTATCAAACCAGACTTAGTTCTGGTTCGACTAGCACTTCCAACCTCATGGAGTCAAATTCGAACGCTATCATTCGCCAGAGAAAAGAAGAACATCCTAATCTCTATGAGTTGAAAATTTGAAATGCTCAGCGTTTTAAAATCAACATCAACCTCGTAAAATGCATTTGAGTTCCAAACATAATCCACTGTGACCCCGAACGCTAAACATACGCTATAATATCAACCAAAACATGAGCAAAGGCTGATATTAAACATAGCTTAAGCAAAAATCACGAAATGAAGTGAGAACAATACATAAGCTTTCGTGGCGTAGCAAGAATCAAATTTACTTGCCTTGATAAGAAGGAAATCACAAGATACAACAGGCCACTAACAGAGAGTTTTTATAAAATCTAAGAAATGAGAAATCAGTCGCTCAACAAGTATCAAAAGCTGAAATCTTGAAATTAGAAATGGATCATCAATATATAAAGATTAGAATTTGTGGTCCTATGGATTTTGGGGCACTACAACTCTACCCACCTTATAAAAATTTCGTCCTCGAAATTTACTTACCGAACAAATCTGGGTATCGACTATGCATATCAGCTTCTGTCTCCCACGTAGCTTCTCGTTCGGTTTGATTTGTCCACTGAACTTTAACCATAGGAATGTTTCTATTCCTCAGCTTCCTAATTTCCCTAAGAAGAATCTTCTAAGGTCTCTCTTCATAGCTCAAATCTGGCGTTAAATGAACTGGTTCAGCAGTCAAAATGTGCGATGGGTGAGGGACATACTTTCTTAAGGCTGATACATGAAACACATTATGCACTGAAGATAGATGAGGCGGCAGTGCTAATCGATAGGCCAATGTTCCTACTTTGTCCAGTATCTCGTAGAGACCTATATATCTGGGACTCAATTTCCCCTTCTTTCCAAAATGCATCACCCCTTTCATTGGAGCCACTTTTAAAAAGACGTGATCACCAGCGTCAAAACTTAGCTCCCTTCGTCTATTGTCCGCATAGCTCTTTTGTCTGCTTTTGAGCAGCTTTCATCCTTTCTTTAATTTTTCTACAACACTCACGGTTTGCTCCACCAAATCTGGTCCTAGACCATCTCGCTCTCCTATCTCATCCCAATGAAGAGGCGTTCTACACTTGCGTCCATAAAGAGCTTCGTATGGTGCCATCTGGATAGAAGCTTGAAAACTGTTGTTGTACGCGAATTCCACCAATGGTAGCTTCAAATCCCAACTTTCTGAGAAATATATAATACATGCTCTGAGTAAATCCTCTAAAATCTGGATCACTCTTTCTGATTGTCCATCGGTCTGGGGATGAAAGGCTGTACTAAATGTCAACTTGGTTCCCAAAGCTCGATGCAAACTTTTCCAAAATGCAGACGTGAACTTGGAATCCCTATCAGATACCATTGATACAGGAACACCATGAAGTCTGATAATCTCTTTTACATACAACTCTGCCTATCTGCTTACATCGTAGGTTGTCTTCACCGGCAGGAAATGGACAGATTTCGTAAGTCTATCTACAATGACCCAAATAGAATTATAACCTTGAGCAGTTCTAGGCAAACCAGTTACGAAGTCCATGGAAATACATTCCCACTTCCACTCTGGAATGGGCAACGGCTTCAACATCCCTGCTGGTCGCTGGTGTTCAGCTTTCACCAGTTGACACGTTAAGAATTTAGAAACAAATTTGGCGACATCTCTTTTCATACCCGGCCACCAGTACAACTTCTGAAGATCCTTATACATCTTAGTACTTCCCGGATGCACAGAGTATGGGGTTACATGAGCTTCTTCCATTAAATCCGATCTCAAAGTATCTACTTGCGGCACCCAAATTCTTCCTTGAAATCTAATTATGCCATCGGTCGAAAAATAGAGGTTGCCACCTCTTTCCCTATCTTGTTTAACCCACTTCTGTAGTTGATCATCTCTCAGCTGACCTTCACAAATTTGTTCCAACAAATTTGATCTCACAGAGGTACCAGCTACGACTGAATTGCAGCTGCTGGGAACCAGCTCTAAGACAAACTTCTCAATATCAGCTGCTAATGATTTGTGGACGATGAGTTGTGCTAGTCCCATAGACTTTCTACTTAAAGCATCAGCAACCACGTTAGCCTTACCTGGATGGTAGCTGATCGTGCAGTCGTAATCTTTTACCAGCTCCAACCATCTCCTCTGCCTCATGTTCAATTCCTTCTGGGTGAAGAAGTATTTCAGGCTTTTGTGATCCGTGAATATTTCACATTTCTCCCCATATAAATAATGCCTCCAAATCTTTAAGGCAAAAACAACTGCTGCCAGCTCTAAGTCGTGCGTGGGATAATTCTTTTCGTGATTTTTCAACTGACGAGAGGCGTAGGAAATTACTCTATGATCTTGCATCAAAACAGCTCCCAATCCCAACTTCGACACATCTGTATAGATGATGAACTTCCCCTGATCGGATGGCATTGTTAGCACAGGAGCCTCAATCAATGCTTGCTTCAGTTGTTCAAAGCTGGAATTCCTTCTGGGTGAAGAAGTATTTCAGGCTTTTGTGATCCGTGAATATTTCACATTTCTCCCCATATAAATAATGCCTCCAAATCTTTAAGGCAAAAACAACTGCTGCCAGCTCTAAGTCGTGCGTGGGATAATTCTTTTCGTGATTTTTCAACTGACGAGAGGCGTAGGAAATTACTCTATGATCTTGCATCAAAACAGCTCCCAATCCCAACTTCGACACATCTGTATAGATGATGAACTTCCCCTGATCGGATGGCATTGTTAGCACAGGAGCCTCAATCAATGCTTGCTTCAGTTGTTCAAAGCTGGTTTGGCAGTTGGGGGTCCATTCAAATTTGCTCAACTTTCTAGTCAGCGAGGTTAAGGGAACAGATATCTTCGAAAATCCCTTAATGAAGCGTCTGTAGTAACCAGCTAGACCCAGAAAACTCCTAACCTCTGTAACTGATGTTGGTATCGGCCAGTCACGAACGCCTTCCACCTTGGATGGGTCTACTTCCAATCCATCTTTGGATATAATGTGCCCGAGAAAAGAAACCTTTTCCAGCCAAAAATCACACTTTCTAAACTTGGAAAACAGCTGCTGGTCCTTCAAAATCTGAAGCACTGTTCTCAGGTGGTTTGCGTGCTCGATTCTGTTCTTAGAATACACCAAAATATCGTCAATAAACACAACTACAAACTGATCTAAGAAGGGTTGGAAAACTCTGTTCATCAGGTCCATAAAGGCTGAGGGAGCGTTAGTAAGTCCGAAAGGCATTACCAAAAATTCGTAGTGGCCATAACGTGTTCTAAAGGCAGTTTTATAGATGTCTGCTGGTTTTATCTTCAATTGGTGGTAACCAGACCTTAAATCAATTTTAGAGAAAACTATCGATCCCTTCAACTGATCAAACAGGTCCTCAATTCTAGGCAAAGGATATTTATTCTTAATTGTCAACTTATTCATCTCTATAGTCTATACATAGCCTTAGAATCCCATCCTTCTTCTTGACGAATAAAACAGGGGCTCCCCATGGTGATGTACTTGGTCGAATAAATCCTTTGTCCAGTAGCTCTTGAATTTGCTCCTTCAATTCTCTCGTTTCTGATGGAGCAAGACGATAAGGTGGTCTAGAAACTGGAGCGGCTCCTGGCACTAGATCGATTGCAAATTCCAATTCCCTATCAGGTGGCAATCCATATATGTCTTCTGGGAAGACCTTCGGGAATTCACTCACTACTTCAACCTCTGAAAGCTGGGGATTGCTAGATACTGCTAAAGATGATAAGCTTATCAAAAATCCTGCTCCCCCTTTTCTCAAACAACTATGGGCCTTGAGAGCTGAAATAATTCGAGGGATTTTACACATCTTACTAGCTTCGAACGTGAACCAGTCTCCTCTTGGGGGTTTTACCACTACTGTTCTAAGCTTGAAATCTATCACGACCCCATACTTGGTCAACCAATCCATTCCTAGAATCAGATCAAACTCAGGCATAGGTAAAACAATTAGGTCAGTAGTAACTAAATGCCCTTGAAGTTTAAGTTCTAAGTTACGAAACAAATCATGAGATATCATCTCTTCTCCAGAGGGTACCGTCACGCAAAATCCATAGTCAACTGGTCGGGTTTAACAGGTAATTTCTTAGCAATGTCCGAGGCTATAAAGGAATGCGTTGCACCTGAATCTATTAGAGCTAAAGAGGGAATTCCAGCAATCAAAATCTTACCCGTAGCTACTGTAGAATCTGGATTGGCTTGCTCGGTTGTCATGACATAAGCTCTGCTGGTCACCATCTGCTTTGATTTAGGACAGTCCTTAATAACATGTCCTGGCGATCCACATCTATAACAAACATTCTGTCCCTTTCTACATAGACCATGGTGGTTATTTTGGCACTTGGGACACTGAGGCTTGTTTCCAACTGCTGAGACCGCGCTGATGGGTTGCACAACTAAAGG
>KV011836.1:53180-105425 GCA_001598015.1 Dorcoceras hygrometricum
ATAAGCTCTGCTGGTCACCATCTGCTTGGCTTTAGGACAGTCCTTAATAACATGTCCTGGCAATCCACATCTATAACAAACATTCTGTCCCTTTCTACATGGACCATGGTGGTTCTTCTGGCACTTGGGACACTGAGGCTTGTTTCCAAGTGTTGAGACCGCACTGATGGGTTGCACAACCAAAGGTTTCTGCTCCTGAGGCTTTTGTTCCTGCGACCTCTGTTGATTCTTGTATGGTTTCTTGGGTGGTCGTAGGTCTTTTTGTTGGAAAGCCTGCCTCTTCAGTTGTCGTTCCTCCACAACTGCTTTCCAATCCTGATCAGCTCTTAGAGCCTTGTCCACCGCTCCTCGATAATCTTTTGGTTCCACCAGTCTCACATCATGCCTGAGTACTGGTTTCAATCCATCGACAAAGTGTCGTAATTTATCCTTAGGATCAGCTCCGATCAATGGTACAAAATAACATCCACGTTCGAACTTTCTAACATATTCTTGGACAGTCATGTCCCCTTGCTTGATCATCAAGAACTCTCTTTTTAATTCAGACCTGTTATCCTCTGTAAAATATTGTTCAAAGAACACTCGCTTGAATTCCTCCCATGGGAGATTTGCTACATCTACGGTAAGCTTTGCTCCTTCCCACCAGAGCATCGCATCATCTCTCAACATATAAATTGCACATCTGGATCTTTCAAGTCAGGCGTCTGGAGATACTCAAATATCAATTCCATTGATTTAATCCAGCTTTCGGCGACAAACGGATCTGTTGTGCCGCAAAACTCCCTTGGCTTCTGTCTTCGAAATCGCTCTTGAGGGTCATCATTGTTAGGTCCTCTGCTGCTAGAGGATTTACCATTGCCTCTACCATGCTGTTCTACCAGAAACCTTAGAAGCTGGGAAATACTAGCGTTACTATCAGGATTGGATTCATCTACTGGAATATTCCTTCCTCTTCCTCGGCCAGACATCTTAATCTATAGCCCGTAATCCACCCCATAGGAACATCAGAACATGCAAGAATAAATAAAAAAAATACATGCTCTAAAACATAAAAGAAACTCACTTTCCCGAAGAGACGGTCGATGAAAATCTGTCCCAGCAAGAAGTGCGTGTGTTTATCTCTGGACCAGGCTCTGATACCATGTTTGTGACACCCCAATTCCCATGGGAGTCACGAGATCAAAGAAAAGGGAATAAAAGGGAAAATAGAAGGGCTGAAAAGTAAATAGAACAAGCTGTATTGCCTTGCTCATAAAAAAAAAACGAAATTCAATTATTTGGGCCCCAAAAACTTCATTCCATTTTCAAAGAACAAATGCGAAATCGCGATATTACAACTTCTGAACTCTATTTGAATTCATCTTTGTTGTAACAGATCTCAATACAGATTTGACTAAGATCAAAGACAACAAAAGTAGCAAAATACAAAATGAACATCGCGGAAACGCAGGCCTTCGATAAACACCAACACATCGCTGCTGATTCAAACTCCACCTCCCACCTGCTCCGGCGCCGACTCACCTGCACCAAGAAAGCTAGTGAGCCTAGGGGCTCAGCAAGCAAACTGAAGGTAACAAGCACAATATGCAGATGATAATACATAATACACCATTTACTGCAACTTTTGTTCTGGAAGTGAATTCAAATTCCAGCGTTATCATTTTCGTTAAACTCATGGCTTAGAAGCTCTACTTAGGTCCCATTGCACTCGATCGAATGACTACTGATATCAGTTTCAATGTGGTGAAATCTCACCCAATATGAAGGGGCAACTGACCCTCTCGTCTGCTGCTCACCCTTCCCATATGAACCGTCTGTTATCTAAGCCATAAATTCATAAATTGAAACTTTCTTCTTTAAAACACATATTGGGCGAACTTAAATCTTAGCATCGGGTTTCACTTCATTTTTAAAACTCACACTTCCTTCAAAAATCGTTTTACTGAGCATCCAGCAGAGACATAGAAAATCAGCAGTTGGGATAAATTCAGTTTTTGGCAAGAAATCCAGCTGATGTGAACAGTAGATCAGTTGATGGGTATATATCGGTAGTCAACACAATTAATTTGGTCAACGGAGTAACAGTAGATCAACCAGTCGTTGGTTCAAGAACAACCGGTCGTTGGGTAAGGGCGATCAGCAGGTAAAAGAAAACCAGACAATGGATAAAAATCAGCAGTGAAGTACTTAAGGGAAAGGAATCAGTCGCAAGCAAAAACCAGTCGCAAGCAACAGTAACTAGTCGCAAGCAAAACCAGTCGCAAGCAACAGTAACCAGTCACAAGCAACAGTAACCAGTCGTGAGCAAAACTAGTCGCAAGCAACAGTAACCAGTCACAAGCAACAGTAACCAGTCGCGAGCAAAACTAGTCGCAAGCAACAGTAACCAGTCGCAAGCAAAACCAGTCGCAAGCAACAGTAACCAGTCGCTGGTTATGAAATACAATATGAACAGTAAACCAGCTGATGGTTACGAAATACAATATGAACAGTAAACCAGCTGATGGTTACGAAATACAATATGAACAGTAAACCAGCTGATGGTTACGAAATACAATAGTGTCACGAATAACATCCACAATATCAGAATTCACCTATCAAACTAGACTTAGTTCTGATTCGACTAGCACTTCCAACCTCATGGAGTCAAATTCGAACGCTATCATTCGCCAGAGAAAATAAGAACATCCTAATCTCTATGAGTTTAAACTCTGAAATGCTCAGCGTTTTAAAATCAACATCAACCTCGTAAAATGCATTTGAGTTCCAAACATAATCCACTGTGACCCCGAACGCTAAACATACGCTATAATATCAACCAAAACATGAGCAAAGGCTGATATTAAACATAGCTTAAGCAAAAATCACGAAATGAAGTGAGAACAATACGTAAGCTTTCGTGGCGTAGCAAGAATCAAATTTACTTGCCTTGATAAGAAGGAAATCACAAGATATAGCAGGCCACTAACAGAGAGTTTTCCCCAGTGCAGCAATGTGTTATCTATTTCTTTGATGCAAGAATGAACATTTTCTTGAAAATAATTGAACTTATAGTTCACAAGGACAGTGGCATGGGAGTCTGATTATTAACAGGGGAAAAACACTCATTTAGGCATGGTAAACCAGGCGTACTTCAGAAAATTTTACTTAAAATTCCCTGTCAATGTTTTGATTTGTAAATGTACTACACAAAATCTGAAATTTAACCATTCTCCCATCCAAAACCATTTTATTTGTAAAGTTTGAAAATTGCTTGGCTACGCTCGGGTGACAAACTGACAACTGATCGGGCCTCTATTCCTTATAAAATCTAAGAAATGAGAAATCAGTCGCTCAACAAGTAGCAAAATCTGAAATCTTGAAATTAGAAATGGATCCTCAATATATAAAGATTAGAATTTGTGGTCCTATGGATTTTGGGGCACTACAACTACTAGCTCAAGTGGTACCAGGGAAGGTGAATGTTGGGCATTAAGCTTGGTAACCCAAGTTCGATTCCCTGGGAAGGCAGTTTAACCACACTTCCAAGGGTGTGGGTAGTCCTATGAGTCCACTCATGGCTCAAGAAGGAGCGGGGTGGGTCCTCACAGCAGATCTCTCCAGCCGCTTCTTAATTTTTGAGTTTTAATTCATGTTTTAGCATAAAGTAATCTCTCATATAGAATTTTGGTGGATTTGGGCTACCCTTACAGATATGTCAGGAAGAGGTAGAGGAAGAAGAAGTTTTACAGAAGGAGATAGCGAATCTGACGGAATGAACCCCATTCTCAATACCATGGCTCAGCTGTTAGAGCGCTTAGTTGACCAAACCACTAATGGGAATGGTCAAACCTCAGGAAGAATAGTTAGTCGTGAAAATCCATAGGAGAGGTTTAGAAGACAGAAACCTCAGGAATTTTCTGGCACTATTGATCCTCTTATAGCAGAAAGCTGGATCAAATCCATAGAGGTGATTTTTGACTATTTGCAACTGACCGAACTAGAAAGGCCTCGATGTGCGATTTACATGCTGCGAGGAGATGCCATGATATGGTGGGAAGGAGCCAAGTTAACAGTAGACTTGGAAATTCTTACTTGAGAAGAATTTAATAGTGTTCTATGAACAATACTTTACGGTGGATGTAAGACAACAGTTGCGGAGTGAGTTTTTAACTCTTAAGGAGGGAGAGATGTCTATGCAGGATTATATCCGCAAATTTGAGAGAGGTTGTTATTTCGTTCCTTTGATTGGGACAAATGCAGATATTAAGCTACAACATTTCGTTGATGGGTTGAAGCCGATGATTAGGCATGATGTTAGATTGGCAGAACCCGTAGATTATAGATCAGCTGTGAATATGGCCCTACGGGCAGAACAAGACTGGAAAGCAATTGAAGAAGAGAGACAGTTGAAAAGACAAGATTTTCAACAGAAGGACCGTAGGCAAAATAAGAAACCGAATAATAACCAGCAGGAGTCTCAAGAAAAAGGACCATTAGTTGTTCAGCCTATCTCTGCTGTCCCTAATTCAAGGATTAGGCCTCCATGTCCAATTTGTAAGAAAAACCATACAGGCCAGTGTCTTTTTCTCCAGAAGGTGTGTTATACCTATGGAAAGCCAGGCCACATGTCTAGAGATTGTTCCCAGAAGCGACCCCTTATCACTAGTAGAGCTTATATAATGACAGCTGAAGAAACACCAGCAGATACCTTGGCAGCGACGAGTAAGATTTTGTTGCCAATATGTTTACAATAGCATTGTTAGATTCTGGTACAACCTTATTTTTTTTGTATCAGATAGCTTTGTTAAGAAATTGATAGTTAACCTATGAGAGATAGAAGTAGAGTACTGTGTTCAGATCCCTTTGAGTTAGAGTTTACTATTGATTTGATACCAGAAGCTGTTCCAATTTTTAAGCCTCTGTATAGATTTCACCTAAGAAAAATGAAAGGATTAAAATATCAGTTCCAGGAATTGTTAGGCAAGAGTTTCGTCAGACCCAGTGCTTCGCCGTGAGGAGTTCAAGTTGATTCCCGTATGTTTATGATTGTTCATCTTCCGGTGGATGGTAATATTGGAACTTGACGCTATGTAATCGGTAGTTGTTAGTCGAATCAGTATAAAGTCTGGTTTTATAGACAAGCTGATAGCATAGCAGTCGTTTGATGTTGCAACACCAAGTTCTTATTCAGATTTCGTTTCCTAGGTCAGCGATTGAATTTCATGTTTAAATTCAGCAGTTACATTTCAGCTGTTGCATTTGTATGTCATCAGCTGTTGCATCAGTTTCGTAGACAGCAGTTGCACTGTTCATACGTCTGTTTGTTGTGCAAACGACATCGTTTTACACTTATTCCCAAGTCACGTTGTTAGAGATTATTGTTATGACTGGTTCAAACTAACGACGTCGTTTCCTTAAGTGACAACTGGTAGCAGATATTCTTACGTCATCATGTCTGTTTCAGAGTCACGTCTGTTTGTATATATATGTTGGTGAACAGTGAAGATCTGTTTTGTTTCCAAATACTGTTCCACTTTGTTGCGTCTGATTTCATTTCAGCGATGCGTCTCTTATAGTTGAATTAGATGCTCAGATAGGAACCTATTTAAGTAGAGTTAGACTTAACTTATGAAGAAGTTCTAGTAAAGATTCTTTCAAGAGAAAACCGTAAGTTAAGGAATAGAACTATCCCTATGATTAAGATGCAGTGGGTAAATCACACTGAAAGAGAAATTATGTGGGAAATTGAGTCTGATATGTAAAAAAGCTACCCAGATCTCTTCAAGTAAGAAATTTCGAGGACGAAATTCTTTTAAGGGGGGTAGATTGTAATGCCCAGATATTTTAGAGGCCACAAATTAGAAAGTTATGAAATTGAGGGATTACAATACTATTCTATTTAACTCTTGATTTAATCGAGTTTCAGATTTCAGATATTTATTGTTTAGTTTTTTATCATTTAAGAGCTAAATTTCAGATTTCATATTTATGTAAATTCAGGCATGTTTATATGAGATTTTAAAGAAAGGAAGATGGCTTCGGCTGTTCTTCAAAAGTTCAGAAAAGTTTATGCTCTGTTTTTATGAAAGTTGCATTTTACTGTATTTTGATCCAGAAATGTTTTAGAAAATGGTTTGATGATGCTCGTCCAATAGTTTCCTGAGTTTTCCAAAGATTTCTTTTCGAAGTAGCTTACAAGTAGCTTATTCGATCACTTCCAGAAATTTTTTCAGTATATTTTGATTTCTTCAGACAAAGGAAAACCATCGTCATTCACCTGGTTAAGTCTGAAATCTGGTTCTTATACCACGACTGATATTTCTTTGTTGAAAATATTCTAAGTATAGATTTCAGCTGTCCCATTGTTTGCGTTCAGTAGTTGCGATCAGCAGTCGCACTATTTCATGTTCAACTGTTGCATGTTTTATTGTTCATCAGCTGTTGGTTTTATTGTTCATCAGTTGTTGGTTCTCAGCTGTTGCATTATTTCGTTGTCAGCTGTTGTATTTGTTTATGATTCAGCTGTTGCCTTCGTATGTGTTCAGCTGTTGTTTAGTTCATGACCAGCTGTTTACTTTGTTTGTTGTCAGCTGATGTATTAATTCATATTCAGCTGTTGATTTTGTTCATCAGTTGTTGGGATATTGTTCAGCTGTTGTTTTTTTCAACATCTGAAATTCTTTATTTAAGTTGCGTTGACTCCGACATTGACCAACAGATAGTTACTGTTCATTTCTTCAACAGATAGTTACTGTTCATTTCTTCAACAGATAGTTACTGTTCATTTTCTTTAACAGATAACGAAATTCCAGAATTTGATTCCTTATTCATTTCCTCTTCAATTCGAAAGAATTATTTGATTCAATTGATTAGATTTGAGAGCTTTTACTCAGTTTTCATTTTCGCATGTTTTACAGAGAAATCCCTTGAAGTTTCAGAACATCATTAGACAAATGATTAGAAAGTTATGAAATTGAGGGATTACAATACTATTCTATTTAACTCTTGATTTAATCGAGTTTCAGATTTCAGATATTTATTGTTTAGTTTTTTATCATTTAAGAGCTAAATTTCAGATTTCATATTTATGTAAATTCAGCTTCAATTGCATATTGAGTTGAGTTTCAGCTTTTCGTGATATCAGTTGTCACACTATGTTAAAGATTCAGACGTTGGATTTTATATTTTAATCAGACTTCGGCTTGAATAGATTTTAGATGTTAGAATGCGATTGCAGCAGCTGTTTAGTCGATTATAGCAAGTCGATCGAATCCTTTTGTTTTAACTAAAATCGTTCGGTTTCCATGTGCATCATTTTATTTTAAAACAGAGTACGCTTTTAGAAGATTTTGGCATATTGATTTAAATGCGTTTCTTCTCTAGGCGTTTACAAATCATATATATATATAGGATGTTAGCTGCTTCATGCATCATTATCTTCAAATCAAATTACTTTTAAGCGGTGCTCTCTCTCAAGAAACCAAACAAAATACTTTTAAAGTTTTTTGAAGGAGACGATCGGAGTGTTAGTGGTTGGCTGGATTTCTACTGCGGTTGTGTTCAAGAATTCAGGCAAGTAAACTCTTGCTCACTCAGTGAAAGCATATATTCAGTTCTGTTTGCATGTTTATATGAGATTTTAAAGAAAGGAAGATGGCTTCGGCTGTTCTTCAAAAGTTCAGAAAAGTTTATGCTCTGTTTTTATGAAAGTTGCATTTTACTGTATTTTGATCCAGAAATGTTTTAGAAAATGGTTTGATGATGTTCGTCCAATAGTTTCCCGAGTTTTCCAAAGATTTCTTTTCGAAGTATCTTATAAGTAGCTTATTCGATCACTTCGAGAAATTTCTTCAGATATTTTGAATTCTTTAGACAAAGGAAAACAATCATCATTCACCTGGTTAAGTCTGAAATCCGGTTCTTACACCATGACTGATATTTATATGTTGAAAATATTCTAAGTATAGATTTCAGCTGTCGCATTGTTTGCATTCAGTAGTTGCGATCAGCAGTCGCACTATTTCATGTTCAGCTGTTGCATGTTTTATTGTTCATTAGCTGTTAGTTTGTTCATCAGCTGTTAGTTTGTTAACCAGCTACTGTATTATTTAGTCATCAGTTTCTTCACCAGCTGTGGTTTTGTTAATCATCAGCTGTTGTTTAGTTCATGACCAGCTGTTTACTTTGTTTGTTGTCAGCTGATGTATTAATTCATATTCAGCTGTTGATTTTGTTCATCAGTTGTTGGGATATTGTTCAGCTGTTGTTTTTTTCAACATCTGAAATTCTTTATTTAAGTTGCGTTGACTCCGACATTGACCAACAGATAGTTACTGTTCATTTCTTCAACAGATAGTTACTGTTCATTTCTTCAACAGATAGTTACTGTTCATTTTCTTTAACAGATAACGAAATTCCAGAATTTGATTTCTTATTCATTTCCTCTTCAATTCGAAAGAATTATTTGATTCAATTGATTAGATTTGAGAGCTTTTACTCAGTTTTCATTTTCGCATGTTTTACAGAGAAATCCCTTGAAGTTTCAGAACATCATTAGACAAATGAAAAACCAGTAATTCGTACAAGAGAGAAAGAAAACAGATTTTAAGAAAGAAAAGAAAGAGCAGAACGATGTTTTAGAAAATGTTTTAAGTTATGACAACAAAGAGGATCCCCAGAGGAAGGGTGAGTGCGCGGCTGACGAACCGTGTTCCCTTTCAACAGAGGAAGGATCAGGTGTATAGGTCGACGGATCTTTATATCCCTTCACCATGAGCCATAGTGCTAAGAGACTGATATCAGGAGTTTGATCAAACGAATTGGACCAAAATTTTTAAAGTGTTGTCATAATTTCAGAAAATGAAAGAAGAGCGCAAGTGTGGTTTTAATCACAGCTCTAGAAATGTTTAAAGAAAATGTTTTCAGAATTCGATTATGTTTATGCTTTCAGTTTCTATCAGATTTCTTAGATATGTTATTGCGCTTGTTCATCTAAAGCGTATTCAGACCTCAGTTATGTATTTAGAATTTCAGATTTCAGTTCTATTGCATGATTTCGTTATTCCAGATTTTACCTGCTGAGCCTTTGGCTCACTAGTTTTCATTGAGTGCAGGTAATGAACAGTAAGAAGCTGGAGGGAGATGATCAGAAAGGAAGGATGTGTTTATCGTGGACATCAGATTTCATTGTTTCTTTCAGACCTTGTTTTGTTGTACAGAAACTCTAGTCGTAGTTTTGTAGTATCAGATTTCTAGTTTCGATTGTTTTGTTGAAATTCTGTACAGACTTCATGTTTAAACTATGTATACAGTTTCTTTTGAATCATCAGATTTCTATCATTTTAGAGTATGTATTGTTAATCAGATGTGAAATAGTTCCGCGTCTTTTTATTTTTCACGTCTGAGTTCCTTCAACAGATATGAATTGTGTTTATTCGCAATTTAGTCCAGAAAGTTAGTAACGACTTTATGTTTGTTAAGATCGAAATTTTTGGGTCTTTCAATTCGAACCCCAATCTTCTTGATTTCCTTTTAAGAAAAGTCGGGTCGTTAAAGGAACAGTGAGGGGACGCCTAAACTGGACTGATAGAATATATCTAGCTGGAACAGTAAGGGGACGCCCAAGCTGGTACAACAGTTTACTTCCAGAAGTGCAGGGAACATCGAGCTGGTTCAATATCTCGGAGTTGGAGCAACATGAAGATAAAGCGTAGAGAATGAAGAGCAGAGTTCAAACACAGAATGTTCAAGTGTAGTACGGCTCAAGCGCAGATCAAGTGCAGAGTACAAGAGCAGTGTTAAAGTGTCGTTGCATTGACAAGTGCAGTGATCAAGTGCAGGTCAGATCACTTTGCGCAATAATCAATTCATCATATGAATCGGATTTATTATTATAACAGTGTGCTTGCTGATAATTTGGATGAGGTGTCTGAATGGATCAAGTGGACAAGCAAGTAACACTGGGGATCCTGACGAGAAGAATAGAGCCCAGCTGGTTAAGGACAAACCAGCTTGAAGTTAAGAGGACCAACCGGAAGCAGAGAAACCAGCTGGCCGTATGATATCGGTGAGAAGCTTGATCTCACAGATATATCAACCAGCTGGTTGTCAATTAGCTGGGAATGGAGCAAAGCTGGAGCCTCGAAGCAGCTCAAGAGCAGGAAAGAACAGAACAAGCTCAGCTGCATACAAAAAGAGGCGCAGATGCAGAAGTTTCTCTAGAACAAGATTAAAGATGAAGAGCAACCAGCTTGACGAAGAAACAAGCTGAGAAACCAGATCAAGACAAATCAATCTGGTCAAACAAAGAAGTTTGAACAATTCTATGAAGACCTAATTAATTGGTTCAAACTGATTTGCTTTGTCTTCTCCACATCAGGTACAAGCAAACAGAGCTCGAAGTGATCAAAGGCTGCAGAAGTGCCGATGAAAAGAGCTCAAGTCAAATAAAGTCTGCAACGCATTAAATGCCAAAGGACACAAATTACAAATACGTCAGAAGGTTTTTCAGAACGGCTACAACTTTGTGTCCAACAGACAAATCTGCTAATCGACTTTATATATCAGGCGAAATAAAGCATAAAAAAGGAACGCCATAGCAGAGAGAGTATTCTGCAAATTCATAACAGAAGAACAAAAGAAAGCACGACCATGGGAAGATAACAGATATCCAGCTCGGATAGGAGCACTTCCCAGTATGTGTGAGATTTAATTATTGAGAGATTATGCTTACACTGTAAATCTGACACACACATACATTCACTCATGCATTCGAGAGTTGAGCTAAACAGATAAATGAGTGAATGTAATTTGAAAACTATCCATTGTAGTCTTTGGACAGTGACTTTAAACAAGTCTAGTAGTCTTTGGACAGAGATGTTAAAAAAGTCTAGTTGTCTTTCGCACTGAGACGTTAAAGAAGTGTGTGTCGCCTTTCTCATTGAGACAGTAAAGAAGTGTTGTTAGTCACACAGCTTGCGGGCTTAGTGTGCGGTGGTTGATGCTAGGAGTTCTTGCGGCTGCGGGTCGTAGGAGTGGGTTGCAGCAAGGGTCGTTGTAATCAAAGTCTTCTAGTGAATACTTCCCGTTGCGGAAGAAGGGGAGATGTAGGAGATTGAGCTCCGAACTTCGATAAACAAATCAGCGTATTCTCTTTATAGATTTCAGTACTTACATTCATACACATATCATATTTGTTAATACATTTAAAACTGTTTAAAAGGCCTTCGAATTTAAGAGTGCAGGTTGAGTTATTTCCGCATGATTTAACTTCATTACTCAATATGTATCTCAATGCACATGTATTCAAGAACACTGAGCTACTGCAGCTCAAGCAATAAATAACCAGATCGCTTGATCTTCTATCGAGCTGGTTTCAACAACCAGCTAGAACCAGGCTCTTGCAAGGCGCTGGTTTAGCGCCGAGCTAGTCATACAAAAAAGCAATTTAGTTTCAGCATCCAGCTAGAACCTGCTTAGTGACAGTAGTCTGATTTCAACGTCCAGCTGGATCCAGCGTCTGTTACACGATCTGGTTGTTCCCTCTAGGTGCTGGTTATTGACTAAATTACTTCCGCATACAGTAACAGAGGGTAAAAATCGATGCTAACAAGTGGTATCAGAGTAGGTTGTTCTTGAATAGTGCATTTTCTTCGAAAAAATGTTTTTAAACAGCTTTAAAATCATGTATGCTCTGATTGTTCGAAAGCCTCTCCTTGCTACAAAATTTTTAAGTTTTTCAAAACTCATAGCATATGGATAGGAGGAGGAATGTCTATTGAATTGCAGAGCGATTTCTTGAAAGGAAAGAGAGGCAACATCTCTTCTGACGAGCTGACAGATTGCGCGAGATCTGTGGAAGCAAAGATCTCTAGGGCTGGGCGAGACTAAGCCTTAGGGAAAAGTAGAAGATATTCTGTGAACTGAATCTTCTATTGCTCATCTGGTCTATATGAATGAGACTTCTTTGAGTAGCATAGACTCTGTTTTCAAATCTCATGCATACATAATGTTTTCAACAAACTGTCTTCCTGTGCATAATATTTTTGCTTCGAAAATAAAATTACCCCATGATCTGTTGAGGGGGAGTTTTGTTTAATATTAAGGGGTAGACAAGATTTCAAACTCTTTTTGATTCCCACAAAAAGGGGGAGAAATATTTCAAGCATAAACATACGTGCATATGTTTATCCAGATTTTGTGTAATCAAAAAGGGGGAGATTGTTGGATCCGTTTCTATAGATCAGAATCTATGTTTTGATTCACACAAGATCTGTTTCTATTGTACTAACGTTCTACATGACATGCGCGTCTTGCTAAGATTGGATTAGACGTGAAGATATCCAAACAGAAACAGTGAGGGGACGCCTAAGCTGGACTGGTCGAAGATATCTAGCTGGAACAGTAAGGGGACACCCAAGCTGGTACAACAGTTTACTTCCAGAAGTGCAGGGAACACCGAGCTGGTTCAATAGCTTGAAGTTGGAGCAGCATGAAGATAAAGCACAGAGAATGAAGAGCAGATTTCAAACGCAGAATGTTCAAGTGTAGTACGGCTCAAGCGCAGATCAAGTGCATAGTACAAGTGCAGTGTTCAAGTGCCGTTGCATTGACAAGTGCAGTGATCAAGTGCAGGTCAGATCACTATGCGCAATAATCACTTCATCATATGAATCGAATTTATTATTATAACAGTGTGCTTGCTGATAATTTGGATGAGATGTCTGAATGGATCAAGTGGACAAGCAAGTAACACTGGGGATCCTGACGAGAAGAATAGAGCCCAGCTGGTTAAGGACAAACCAGCTTGAAGTTAAGAGGACCAATCGGAAGCAGACAAACCAGCTGGACGTATGATATCTGTGAGAAGCTTGATCTCACAGATATATAAACCAGCTGGTTGGCAATCAGCTGGGAATGGAGCAAAGCTGGAGCCTCGGAACAGCTCAAGAGCAGGAAAGAACAGAACAAGCTCAGCTGCATACAAAAAGAGACGCAGATGCAGAAGTT
Source organism: Dorcoceras hygrometricum (assembly GCA_001598015.1). Lineage (NCBI taxonomy): Eukaryota > Viridiplantae > Streptophyta > Magnoliopsida > Lamiales > Gesneriaceae > Dorcoceras > Dorcoceras hygrometricum. Next base: position 66,171 of record KV011836.1, read on the forward strand.
GCTATAGAACAAGATTAAAGATGAAGAGCAACCAGCTTGACGAAGAAACAAGCTGAGAAACCAGATCAAGACAAATCAATCTGGTCAAACAAAGCAGTTTGAACAATTCTATGAAGACCTAATTAATTGGTTCAAACTGATTTGCTTTGTCTTCTCCACATCAGGTAAAATCAAACAGAGCTCGAAGTGATCAAAGGCTGCAGAAGTGCCGATGAAAAGAGCTCAAGTCAAATAAAGTCTGCAACGCATTAAATGCCAAAGGACACAAATTACAAATGCGTCAGAAGGTTTTTCAGAACGGCTACAACTTTGTGTCCAACGGACAAATCTGCTAATCGAATTTATATATCAGGCGAAATAAAGCATAAAAAAGGAACGCCATAGCAGAGAGTATGCTGCAAATTCATAACAGAAGAACAAAAGAAAGCACGACCATGGCAAGATAACAGATATCCAGCTCGGATAGGAGCACTTCCCAGTGTGTGTGAGATTTAATTATTGAGAGATTATGCTTACACTGTAAATCTGACACACACATACATTCACTCATGCATTCGAGAGTTGAGCTAAACAGATAAATGAGTGAATGTAATTTGAAAAATCTCCATCGTAGTCTTTGGACAGTGACTTTAAACAAGTCTAGTAGTCTTTGGACATATATGTTAAACAATTCTAGTTGTCTTTTGCACTGAGACGTTAAAGAAGTGTGCGTCGCCTTTCTCATTGAGACAGTAAATAAGTGTTGTTAGTCACATAGATTGGGGGCTTAGTGTGCGGTGGTTGATGCTAGGAGTTCTTGCGGCTGTGGGTCGTAGGAGTGGGTTGCAGCAAGGGTCGTTGTAATCAAAGTCTTGTAGTGGATCCTTCCTGTTGCGGAAGAAGGGGAGATGTAGGAGATTGAGCTCCGAACTTCGATAAACAAATCAGCGTATTCTCTTTATAGCTTTTAGTACTTACATTCATACACATAGAATATTTGTTAATACATTTAAAAGTGTTTAAAAGGCCTTCGAATTTAAGAGTGCAGGTTGAGTTATTTCCGCATGATTTTACTTCATTACTCAATATGTATCTCAATGCACACGTATTCAAGAACACTGAGCTACTACAACTCAAGCAATAAATAACCAGATCACTTGATCTTTCATCGAGCTGGTTTCAACAACCAGCTAGAACCAGGCTCTTGCACTGTGCTGGTTTAGCGCCGAGCTGGACATTCACAAAAGCAATTTAGTTTCAGCTTCTAGTTTGAACCTTCTTAGTGACAGTAGTCTGATTTCAGCGTCCAGCTGGATCCAGCGTCTGTTACACGATCTGGTTATTCCCTCAAAGTGCTGGTTATTGACTAAATAACTTCTGCATACACTAATAGAGGGTAAAAATAGATCCTAACACATTCTTAGGTTTGGTGAGAACGTGTTGTTAGCGAACATGATCAGGCTAGTGATGTGGGATTTTGACTGCATAGTGGGAATGGACGTGTTTTCTAGCTATAAGGCCACCGTGGATTGTTTCCATTGCGTTGTGCGTTTTAGGCCCCAGTCTGGCGAGAAATGGAATTTCTATGGCCGCGATTCCCAGTCCAAGATTCCTTTGGTTTCTGTGATGGATATGTTTAGCCTTATGTCGTTGTTAGCGAACATGATCAGGCTAGTGATGTGGGATTTTGACTGCATAGTGGGAATGGACGTGTTTTCTAGCTATAAGGCCACCGTGGATTGTTTCCATTGCGTTGTGCGTTTTAGGCCCCAGTCTGGCGAGAAATGGAATTTCTATGGCCGCGATTCCCAGTCCAAGATTCCTTTGGTTTCTGTGATGGATATGTTTAGCCTTATGTCATTGGAGAATGCTGGATTCATGATCTATGCAATGGACGCATCCTTTTCATCATGCGTAGAGCTTGGTGATATCCCCGTTGCTCGATATTTTTATAGTGTGTTTCTCGAGGAGATTACTGGATTTCCTCCGAGAAGGGAGATCGACTTCAGCATTGAGTTGGTACCTGGTACAGCTTCGATCCGTATCGTTAAGCTCCAGCTGAGTTGAGGGATTTAAAGGTACAACTTAATGATTTGCTGGAGAAAGGTTTTATTCGACCGAGCATGTCTCCGTGGGGAGCGCCTATCTTGTTTGTGAAGAAGAAGGATGGTTCCATGAGGATATGTATAGTCTTTCGGAAATTGAATAAAGTTACAGAGAAGAATAAGTAACCTCTGCCAAGGATCGATGACTTTTTTAATCAGCTTCAGGGTTCAGCGGTGTACTCTAAGATCGATCTGCGTTCTGTACAACTTAATGATTTGCTGGAGAAAGGTTTTATTCGACCGAGCATGTCTCCGTGGGGAGCGCCTATCTTGTTTGTGAAGAAGAAGGATGGTTCCATGAGGATATGTATAGTCTTTCGGAAATTGAATAAAGTTACAGAGAAGAATAAGTAACCTCTGCCAAGGATCGATGACTTTTTTTATCAGCTTCAGGGTTCAGCGGTGTACTCTAAGATCGATCTGCGTTCTGGGTACCATCAGTTGTGTATTCGGGAGCAAGATGTTGCGAAAACTGATTTTTGTACGAGGTGTGGGCATTATGAGTATTTGGTTATGCCTTTTGGTTTGACGAATGCCCTTGCAGTTTTCATGGATTTGATGAATCGGGTCTTTCGAGAGTTCATCGATCAGTTTGTGATTGTGTTTATCGATGACATCTTGATGTACTAGAAGACTGTGATGCAGCACAAAGAGAATTTGAGGTTGGTTCTCCAAACTCTGCGAGACTCGTAGCTGTATGCTAAGCTTTCCAAGTGCGAATTCTGGTTGGAAATGATTGTATTTCTGGGTTATGTCGTTTCAGCTGCAGGTATTTCTGTGGATCCCAGTAAAGTTGAGACTGTTGTTGACTGGGAGCGTCCCAAAAATGTTTCATAGATTCGTAGTTTTGGGTCTAGCTAGCTATTATTGGCGTTTCATCGAGGGATTTTTTAATATAGCTAAGCCTATGACGATGTTGACCCAGAAAGACAAGAGATTTGTTTGGACTGAGCAGTGTGAAACAACTTTTTGTTGCTCAAATATAAGCTAACTTCTGCGCCTGTGTTAGATTTTCAGTCTGGTTCAGGTGGTTTTGTGGTGTGTTCTGATGCTTCGTTGAATGGATTGGGTTGTGTGTTGATACAGAATATGTCAGGTCCCGTGCTAATTACTCAAGATAATAACACAATTAAGCACATAATCACGGAAGCGAAAAATCGGGCTTAAAAATTTTCGAAATATAATTAGGCCTGAACTTAAAATATCATTCAAAATATTCATAATCAAAATACGAATTGACTCCAACTCATATAAAACAGGTAACAACAATAAATCTCAAATCAAATACAGATCCCCAATACATAGAAACACGGGGCATCCCCCGGTTCAATACATAAATATATAACTGGGACTCAAGGGAACGGGGATCGACCAGCTGAACCTCCACTCTGTCCAACTTGGTTACCTGAAGATCCTGCAAATGGGTAACAAAGACCAAAACAACACAAAGCAGGAAAACAAATACGAGGTCAAGCCTCAGTACAAAGAGCTATCTAAACAGCTAAACATGCTATAAATCAATGCTATGAATGCATGAGGGCTATCAAAGATCGGATAGCTAGACCAGCAAGTCAATTGGCAATCATATCAATCGAGCCTCTATACCACGCACAGCAAGTCAGCCGATGGAAATCATCGGTCCGTGATCTTCAGGACCCATCAGCCCATCACTGCTCGGTGGTCTTCAGACACGACAAGTCAGTCGGTCACCACTCCGATGATAGCGTTGGACTTTTCAGGAACAACAAGTCAGTCGGCCAGTCACAACGTGGCTCTCAATCATGTCAGAAATCAATCAATCAGGCTCAATATGTATGCATGAATGCCAATTCAATAATCAATGCACAATGCATACAATTCATTACGTGAAACAGCATATATAATTCAAACAGTTCAACAGACTGCCACGTAAATTCACATAATCAGATCAGCGAGTTCATAACATCGATCATAGTCATGTCCACGCTCAAAGCTGTTAAATCTGCTCAATTCGTACCTTCAATGACTGAATTATACCTCAACAGACTCTGCAAAAGCACGGCAATACCAACAGTGCAAACCAGCTTGCACCTGATATCCTCAACCACGGCAGAAGCTGTCTAGAACCTCAAATCCAGAAACTCAAACCAGCAGAAGAACCAACGAATTCTCTGTACGAGGACACGGAAACTTCGCACTTCTTCTTCAACATTGATTCAGGGCTTCAAATGGGTAGCAATAAAAAGAGCAACTCAGAACGAATCCAGCCCCACCAAAATCACTCAAATCATCGGCGGAGAACGGCGGAAATCGACGAAAATAGGTCACGGTGAACAGTAGCTAATCCAGGGTTTGGGAAAAGAGTTAAGAAATATCAGGTTCGAAATAATTCTAAGTGTCGATCAACACTTCTATATATATATATCTAAATCCACCAGCTGCTGCTCCTCTAATTTAGTCGTTGAGAAATGCTACAGTAGAGATCTTATAACAGCAACCAGCTTTTGCTATTAACAAAACAAGTCGCAACAACCGATCGTTGCATTCTCAAAAGAACAACAATACGACACCGTTCCAACTAACTCAAACGACGTCGCAAGCTTCACCAGCTGACAACAGATATCTCTTGTGAAGCAACCAAAAGCTGGTAACAGATCTCAACAAAAACCCACCTGTCGACTGGTTACACAAAACAAGCCAAAACGACGACGCGTCAACTAATCCAAACGACGTCGTAATGATTACGTAAACATTGCTGCCAACAGCTGGTCACCCAGTCGCAACGCATTCCTCACAACAAATCTCTCGCGACTGGTTCCTCAAACCATCGACTGGTCGCTCATTCTAACGCAACTGCTGAAACCAATAGTCAACACTCAAAACTGTTGACCAACACGTCGATGATTCTCGCCTAAGCGCGCCTGCTGCCAGGAGCAACCATCTTCAAACGCCACTACTGCCAGCAGATAACAACACGTCACGCCTACTTCATCTCTACTGATTCAAAATCTACCAGACGAGAGCTACAGTAACATTGACCCGCGTTGACTTCCTAAATTCGCTACAACTGGTGTCTAAGCAATAGCGCAAAGTCTTAAATTCAATGGGGAATCATATTTCACTCGCAAAACCTTCAAATTCATGCGATTAATTCCAAATCAACACGATTAATCATAAACCAAATTCTGATTCCTCACATTCTCCCCACCTTAAGAGATTTCATCCTCGAAATCAAGGCAAACTCATGGAAAAACAAACAAACAATCAGAATACAAAACAGAAATCATCTAATCCAAGCCCAAGAGTTCAAGATAACTGAGCAATCAAGAAACTAAAACTAGGGAAGAACATAACAAGAAACCAAAATCTAATACAATATCTACTCAAACAGATGCGGCCACTCGTGCTGCATCTTCTCTTCTGGTTCCCAAGTTGCTTCTTCTCTGCCATGCTTGCTCCATTGGACCATCACCAACGGAACTACTTTGTTCCTCAGCTGTTTCTCCTTCCTATCCAAAATCTTTACTGGATATTCAACATAACTCAAGGCAGAATCCAGCTCTACTTCGTCGGTTCTCAACACATGGGACGAATTTGGCTCATATTTCCTCAACATTGACACATGAAAAACGTCATGCATCGCTGCTAACTCATCAGGCAGTCTCAATCGATAAGCCAATTTTCCAATCCTCTCAATAATCTCAAAGGGACCAACGAATCTAGGAGCTAATTTACCTTTAAATCTGAAGCGCATCACGCTTTTGAAAGGAGAAACTTTGAGAATACCCGATCACAACCTCAAATTCTAACGGTCGACGTCTACGGTTAGCATAGCTGGTAAATCTATCTTGTGCAGCCTTCATTCTACTCTTGGTAGCTGTTGTTATACGAAAACTCAACCAACGACAAAGAATCCTGCCAGCCACCACTGAAATCCATCACTACTGCACGCAGCATATCCTCTAAAGTCTGAATAGTCCGCTCAGACTGGCCATCTGTCTGTGGGTGATAGGCTGTACTCATAGCCAATCTCGAACCCATCGCTGCCTGCAAGCTCTTCCAAAATCGGGAAGTGAATCTCGGATCTCTATCGGATACTATCGAAACAAGAACTCCATGCAATCTCACCACATGGTCTATATACAGCTTCGCCATTTTCTTCATTGAACACCTCACGTCATGGGGAATAAAATGGGCTGACTTCGAAAGTCTATCAATCACCACCCAACTCGCATCCCATCCCCTACCCGACCGAGGTAGATGAGTCACAAAATTCATGGCGATGTGCTCCCAATTCCATTGGGGCACCTCCAAACTCTGTAGCAATCCACCAGGTCTCATTCTCTCAGCCTTGACCTGTTGGCAATTCAAACATCTAGCAACAAAACCAGAGATGTCGATCTTCATGCCTTCCCACCAGTAGTGAGATTTCAAGGCATGGTACATTTTTCTCTCGCCCGGATGCACACTGTACTGACTACAATGCGCTTCATTCATGATGGCCTCTTTCAATTTGATCAAGTTCGGAACCACCAATCTTCCCCGAAATCTCATACATCCATCCGAAGAAACAGAGAAATCATCAGACTGACCACTTCGGGCTTTAATCTTCAACTCATGAACATATGGATCAGTCCTCTGCGCCTCCCAGATGTCATTCACAATCTGTGGTTCTACTTGAATCAAAGAAACCATAAAGTACTGATCACTCGGCTGGAAACGCCAACCAGAAGTACTCAACTGCTCGTAGACTTTAGAGACTCTCAAAGAATAAAGCATCGCAGGCTGGATCTTCCTACTCAAGGCATCAGCAACCGAGTTCATCCGCCCAGGCTGATACTGAATCTCACAGTTAAAGTCCTTGAGCAATTCCATCCATCGTCGTTTCCTCATATTCAAATCAGACTGCGTGAAGATATACTTCAGGCTCTTGTTGTCGGTGTACACCACAAACTCTTCACCATACAGATAGTGCCGCCAAATCTTCAAGGCAAACACTATCGTAGCCAACTCCAAATCATGAACAGGGTACCTCGTCTCGTGAGGCTTCAACTGTCGAGACGCATCGGCTATCACGTACCCGTTCTGCATCAGCACACATCCTAAACCATTGAGAGAAGCATTGGAGCACACCACAAATCCTCCGGATCCAGACGGTAGAGCCAAAACAGGAGCAGTCGTCAACTTCTCCTTCAATGTTTGAAAACTGTACTCGCACTCGTCAGTCCAAACAAACTTCCGATCTTTCTGTGTCAACTGAGTCAATGGCCTGGCTATAGAAGAGAATTTCTCGATAAAATGCCTGTAATAGCCAGCCAATCCCAAGAAACTGCGGATCTCTGAAACGTTCCTAGGTCTCTCCCAGTTAAGAACTGCTTCGACCTTACTCGGATCCACCGAAATCCCTTGCGCCGAAATCACATGACCCAGAAAGATAATTCGATCAAGCCAGAATTCGCACTTGCTGAACTTGGCGTACAATTGCGAGTCTCTCAATCTCTGCAACCCAGTCTCAAATGTTCCTTATGCTCTCTCAAGCTCCTCGAATACACCAGGATGTCATCTATGAAGACGATCACAAACCTATCGATGTACTCGCTGAAGACGCGATTCATCAAATCCATGAACACAGCTGGGGCATTAGTCAACCCAAACGGCATGACCAGAAACTCATAATGCCCATATCGAGTCCGGAAAGCAGTCTTCGCAACGTCAGCGTCTCTAATCCACAACTGGTGATAACCAGAGTGCAAATCAATCTTCGAGTAAACGACCGATCCCTACAACTGATCGAACAAGTCATCAATCCTCGGCAAAGGATACTTGTTCTTCACCGTCGCTTTGCTCAACTGTCGGAAATCCACGCACATCCTCATAGACCCATCCTTTTTCTTCAAAAAAAGAATCAGAGCTCCCCAAGGCGACATACTCGGTCTGATGAAGCCTTTCTCCAAGAGATCTCTCAACTGGTCCTTCAACTCTTTCAACTCTGCTGGCGCCAACAGGTAAGGAGCTCTAGAAATCAGGGCAGTACCGGGTACTAACTCAATGCTGAAGTCGATCTCACGTCACGGAGGGAATCCAGGAATCTCATCCGGGAATACGTGGGGAAACTCTTGAACGATCGGAATATCGCTCAACTCCAATCACTGCTCTTGGGAACTGTCAAGCGCATAAATCATAAATCCCACGTTATCCAACGATATCAGGCTAAACATCTCCATGGCGGACACCAGTGGAATCTTCAAGCGCGAATCAGCACCGTAGAACTCCCACTTCTCACCCAAGTCAGGGGGAAATCTCACCACACCATGAAAACAATCGACCGTATCCTTATAGCTAGACAACACGTCCATCCCCAAGATGCAATCAAAATCTCTCATTCCCAAAACAATCAAATTGGACACTAAAACGTGCTCATCAAATCGAAGCACACAATCCAACACCACTTCACGGGACCACAAACTCACAACAGCAGGGATAGACACGGAAAAAACATCACACAATGGGGAAGAACTCAACCCATGCTCACACACAAACATCTCAGAAATAAAGGAGTGTGTTGCACCAGTGTCAAATAAAACTTTCGTAGGAAAATCGAAAATAAAGCATGTACCTCCAATCACCATGCCAGGAATCTCCTCAGCCTGCTCTCTAGTCAAAGCATTCGCCTGAGCCTGCTGGGGAATCTGGAACTGAGGTCTCTGAGGTGCTCCAAACCTAGACGGTCCACTAGGCTGAAATCCATATCGCTGAGTAGGAGCAGGAAATTGTGGTCTCTGAGATGAACCACCAGCTGATCCCTGCTGCGAAGGAATCGAAGACTGACCCCTCAACAGAGGACACACTCTAAGGAAGTGTCCTGGCTGTCCACAGTTACGGCAGGACCCCTGAACTCCACGACACTGCAAAGTCGGGTGCCTTCCTCCGCACTGTCCACACGACATGCCACTAGAACCGCTGCCAGAACCACTGCCAGAACCAGAACTCACAGAACCAGAGGAACTCAAATCCGCCTTCTTCTTGAACTGTTTCCCTCGAGGTCGAAATCTCTGGCGGTTCGACTGCTGCTGCTGCTGCTGCTGCTGCGACCCTGAGGATAATAGAAAGATTGTGACGCATCCTGAACAGGCTGATAGGTGTGTCCAGTAGTCGGCTGAATCGGAGCCTCAACCTCCATCAAACTCTCCTCAATATCCACCGCTCGGTTCACCGCATCAATATAGGTCGTAGGTGAACCAGACAAAACCATCCGGTACAAATCAGGCCTCAAGCCCTTCAAAAACTTGTTCCTCTTCGTCCTCTCTTGGTTGGCAACATGTGGCACATAGACCAAAAGCGCAGAAAATTGTCGGGCATACTCAGCCACTCGCATGCTGCCCTCACTCAGATTATCGAACTCCCGCTCTCGGCTGTTATAGAAGGACTCCGGGGTATACTCCTGTCGAAAGGCCTCGCAGAAGCTCTCCCAAGTGATCACAGCCCCACTATCACGATGGATACGTGAAGTACCCCTCCACCAGTGCTGTGTCGAAAGGCCTCGCAGAAGCTCTCCCAAGTGATCACAGCCCCACTATCACGATGGATACGTGAAGTACCCCTCCACCAGTGCTGTGCATTGTCTCTCAGTTGCAACACCGCCAGCTTCAGTCTTTTCTCGGGAGCGTACTCCAGTGTGTCGAACAACTGCTCCATCTGAGCTAACCAGGCCTCAGCCATCGCACCACCCTCTGCTGTAGAAAACATCGGAGGGTTCTTCCGCTGAAACCTAGCTAAGACCAACTCCATCCCGCCTATCTGTCTAGAAACATCCTCAACCTGATGAACATCATCATCACTACCTGCCCTAGACTCCTCCTCAGTACGTCTAGTCGTCCTACCTCTTCCTCTTCTCGGCGGCATCTAAACAAGTCTATAGGTAATATCTCACAGCAGATAAATATATCACGTAGACAGATAAAAGATCACATAAGTCACAGAGTCAATCAAAATCAAATCAAAACTCTGTGCCTAGACTCGAGTGTGAGCAAAGAAAATCGAGCTTATCCCAGTTTAAGCTCTGATACCAAAAATGTCAGGCCCCATGCTAATTACTCAAGATAATAACACAATTAAGAACATAATCACGGAAGCGAAAAATCGGGCTTAAAAATTTTTGAAATATAATTAGGCCTGAATTTAAAACATCATTCAAAATATTCATAATCAAAATACGAATTGACTCCAACTCATATAAAACAGTTAACAACAATAAATCTCAAATCAAATATAGATCCCAAATACATAGAAACACGGGGCATCCCCCGGTTCAATACATAAATATATAACTGGGACTCAAGGGAACGGGGATCGACCAGCTGAACCTCCACTCTGTCCAGCTTGGTTACCTGAAGATCTTGCAAATGGGTAACACAGACCCAAACAACACAAAGCAGGAAAACAAATACGAGGTCAAGCCTCAGTACAAAGAGCTATCTAAACAGCTAAACATGCAACATGCTATAAATCAATGCTATGAATGCATGAGGGCTATCAAAGATCGGATAGCTAGACCAGCAAGTCAATTGGCAATGATATCAATCGAGCCACTATACCACGCACAGCATGTCAGCCGGTGGAAATCATCGGTCCGTGATCTTCAGGACCCGTCAGCCCATCACAGGTCGGTGGTCTTCAGACACGACAAGTCAGTCGATCACCACTCCGATGATAGCGTTGGACTTTTCAGGCACAACAAGTCAGTCGGCCAGTCACAACGTGGCTCTCAATCAGGTCATAAATCAATCTGTCAGGCTCAATATGTATGCACGAATGCCAATTCAATAATCAATGAACAATTCATACAATTCATTACGTGAAACAGCATATATAATTCAAAAAATTCAACAGACTGCCACGTAAATTCACATAATCAGATCAGCGAGTTCATAACATCGATCACAGTCATGTCCACGCTCAAAGCTGTTAAATCTTCTCAATTCGTACCTTCAATGACTGAATTCTACCTCAACAGACTCTGCAAAAGCACGGCAATACCAACAGTGCAAACCAGCTTCCACCTGATATCCTCAACCATGGCAGAAGCTGTCCAGAACCTCAAATCCAAAAACTCAAACCAGCAGAAGAACCAACGAATTCTCTGTACGAGGACACGGCAACTTCGCACTCCTTCTTCAACGTTGATTCAGGGTTTCAAATGGGTAGCAATCGAAAGAGCAACTCACAACGAATCCAGCGCCACCAAAATCACTCAAATCATCGGCGGAGAACGGCGGCAATCGACGGAAATAGGTCACGGTGAACAGTAGCTAATCCAGGGTTTGGTAAAAGAGATAAGAAATATCAGGTTCGAAATAATTCTAAGTGTCGATCAACATTTTTATATATATATATATATCTAAATCCACCAGCTGCTGCTCCTCTAATTCAGTCGTTGAGAAATGCTACAGTAGAGATCTTATAATAGCAACCATCTTTTGCTCTCAACAAAACCAGTCGCAACAACCAGTCGTTGCATGCTCAAAAGAACAACAAAACGAAACCGTTCCAACTAACTCAAACGACGTCGCAAGCTTCACCAGCTGACAACAGATATCTCTTGTGAAGCAACCAAAAGCTGGTAACAGATCTCAACAAAAACCCACCTGTCGACTGGTTACACAACACAAGCTAAAATGACGACGCGTCAACTAATCCAAACGACGTCGTAATGATTACGTAAACATTGCTACCAACAGCTGGTCACCCAGTCGCAACGCATTCCTCACAACAAATCTCTCGCGACTGGTTCCTCAAACCATCGACTGGTCGTTCATTCTTACTCAACTGCTGAAACCAGTAGTCAACACTCAAAAATGTTGACCAACACGTGTCGTTCCCTCGATGATTCTCGCCTAAGCGCGCCTGCTGCCAGCAACAACTATCTTCAAATGCCACTACTGCCAGCAGATAACAACACGTCACGCCTACGTCATCTCTACTGATTCAAAATCTACCAGACGAGAGCTACAGTAATGTTGACCCGCGTTGACTTCCTAAATTCGCTACAACTGGTGTCTAAGCAAAAGCGCAAAGTCTGAAATTCAATGGGGAATCAGATTTCACTCGCAAAACCTTCAAAATTCATGCGAATATTTCCAAATCACCACGATTAATCACAAACCAAATTCTGATTCCTCACAGAATGGTCGAGTCATTGCATATGCCTCTCATCAGTTGAAACCGCATGAGACTCGATACCCAGTTCATGATTTGGAGTTGGCAGCAGTGGTCTTTGCGTTGAATATTTGCCACCACTGCCTTTATGACGAGCAGTTTGAGGTGTATACAGACCACAGGAGTCTTCAATATCTATTTTCTCAGTCAGATTTGAACATGATACAGCGTAGATGGATGGAGCTGCTTAAGTATTTTGATTGTGAGATCCAATATCGGCCTGGGAAAGTGAATGTAGTTGCTGATGCATTGAGCAGAAAGGCTCAAGTGGCGATGCTGGCTTCGTTGCAGATTTCAAAGGTCCATGAGCATTTGAGCACTAATGGTTGGCGATTTTACTCAGGTGAGGAGTATGTTGTGGTTTCTTCTTTTCAAGTTGAGCCACATATTGTTTCGAATATTAGAGCAGCTCAAAGAACAAATCTATCTATCCATGAGTTCAAGTTGAAGGTTAGAGCTGGACAGTTGGAAGACTATTCTGTCTTTCTGATGGTTGTTTGAGGTTCTATGACAGGTTGTTAGTGCCAAATCTGATTTATTTGAAGGAGGAGATCTTCAGAGAAGCACACTGTAGTAGACATAGTGTCCATCCTGGTGCAAGGAAGATGTACCATGCCTTGAAGCCGCACTTTTGGTGGGAAGGTTTGAAGAGTGATGCTGCTGACTTTGTTGTGCGTTTTCTAAACTGTCAGCAAGTTAAGGCTGAGAGGATGAGACCTGGTGGTTTATTGCAGAGCTTAGAGGTGCCCCAATGGAATTGGGAGCACATAGATATGGATTTTGTAACCCATTTGCCTCGTTCCAGCAGAGGTTGTGATGTTGTGTGGGTTGTTATTGATAGATTGTCGAAGCCTGCTCACTTCATTTCCTACAATATGATGTATTCTTTGAATAAGATGGCGAAGCTGTACATAGATTTTGTAGTAAGATTGCATGGTGTGCCTGTGTCCATTGTTTCAGATCGTGATCCGAGGTTTACTTCCAGGTTTTGGAAGAGTTTGCAAACAACTTTGGGTACCAGATTGGCTATGATTACTGCTTATCATTCCCAAACCTATGGCCAATCTGAGAGGACTATCCAGATTTTAGAGGATATTTTGAGAGCTGTGGTGATGGATTTCAGTTGTAGCTGAAAAGATTCGTTGTCTTTGGTTGAGTTTTCTTATAATAAAAGCTACCAGATCACGATTGGTATGGCAACATTTGAGGCCTTGTATGGTAGAAAGTCCAGATCGCCTATATGTTGGGAAGAAGTGGGGGAGAAGCAGCTCGTTTCTCCAGAATTTGTGCAGCAGATGAGAGACCAAGTAGATCTGATTCGACAGCGTATGAAAGCTGCACAAGATCTCCAAGCGAGCTATGCGAACAGAAGGCGTAGGCCTTTAGAATTTCAGGTTAGAGATCTGGTTTTCTTGAAAGTTTCTCCTTTTCGAAGTGTCATGAGATTTGGTCTCAAGGGTAAGTTAGCTTCTCGTTGTGGTGGTCAGTTCTGGGTGTTCGGGCTCAGTTGTGGTGATGAGATCTGGTATCGTAGGCGTCCAGAGGTGAGCTAGCATGGTTTCTGTGACGAGTAGCTAAACTATGTCGTTTGGATTAGTTGGAACGACAGCGTTTTGGTTTAGCGGGTGATATTCAGATTTTGATAGGATCTGAGTGTTTAAGGAGCGACGCCGTTTTGCGTTTCAGATTCCATTCGTGTTAGCAATTCAATTTCTAGTAGCCATGTGTTGTGTCCAGATGTGATAGTGGACCCTGAGCGACGTCGTTTGAGTAAGTCAGGATCTGTTTTGGCGTAAGGTCATATCTGATATGAGATTCAGATCCGAGTGGGAAATCAGCTTTGTACATTAAGTTTTCGGTGGGATCTGTTCTTCACACTTGAGCATATCTGAGATATAAGTAGAGGACTTGGTCTTCGTTTCCCTGTATTTTTTTCCCGACACTTAGAATATTTTCCCGTGAGCAAACTCTGTCACGATAACCTAACTACTGTTCACCAAACCTTATATTCTCCGATTTCCGATGGTAGATAGCTCCGACCGAAGTAAGAGTGGTAGCGTTTGACTCCTCTTGCTAAGACGCTTCGTTTGGTGCTGCTTTTGGAAGCTTGCGTGAAGCTGGAGAGGTGTGCGAAGAGATATCCCTTCTCTATTCTGTTAGCATAAGCGTCGGATTTCTTTTGCCGTTTAGGTAACTCGTTGGGTAAGTGTTAAGATCCTACCTTGTGCTTTGTTTAGAGCCTTCTGTCGTGTTAGAAGGTTAGGATAGATTTGGTTGAGCTTGTAGCTCCAAATTTGTGAGTTTCTGTGCTACTGTCCCTGAGCTAGTATCTGTATTTGGCTTAGCAGGTGTGAGATCTATGAAGCTCGGGACTGATTTGTTGTAATTATAGCTCTTAAGACATGAGGTACGGATGTGAGCTTGTTTTACAGCTTTGGATTGAGCATGGGTGATTATGCTTGCTGTTGTGTATGCCTTGCATTGTTGTATATGTTTCTGTGTTGGACATTGCATACACGCATATATCATATTGAGCTCAGATCTGTTGTAGTCGTGCCTTTTATTCCTTGTTGTATTGATCTGTGCGTACCAAGATTCCTGTTGAGGACGAGCGGGTAACTCCCGTATACCTCATCTCCCTGCTGGGATCTGTTAGCCACTATGAGCGGAGTGGGTAGCTCCCACACCTCATGAGTTGGGCAACAGCAGGTTGAGATATGTTTTGCATCTGGTGCCGTGTGTTGAGACGAGTGGGTAGCTCCCAATACTCACACACCCCGTGGCCGCTGTTGTTCAGTTGTATCTTGATCAGCTTTGAGATTCTGGCTCCCTGCCATTGGTTGTAGCCCTCCGTCTGTACTCAGCTATTCATGCATATCATTTGCATATTATCTGTTGCTTTCCATTAGCTGTTTTATATTGCTCTCCGTACTGGAGTTTGACCCCATGTACCTCTAGGGCTGGTGTTGTTTGCCTCTGTGTGTGTTTTCAGGTTACCATGGTTACTCAGCTGGTCGTGGAGTTGACCCAGCTGGTGGTGCCCCAGGAGGTGGTTAGAGTGTCCCAGTTAACGTATAGCATATATGTATAAGTATTGTTAGCCGGGGAGTGCCCTGTGCTTTATTGTATTACAGTTGTTTTCTGTAGTGCTTGTATCTGTTGAATGTTGTACTGTTGTACTGAGTTATTTTAAAAACCGGGATATTTAAGTATTGTAGTATTTTAAATTATGTATCTTTCAGTCAGGCCAAAAGCAAAAATTTTAGCCACTATTTTATTGCTTCTGCTATGTGTTTGCATGTTTAAAGTCTGTGTTGTGCACGGGGCCTGACATTTTTGGTATCAGAGCTTAAGCTGAGATAAGCTCGATTTATTTTGATCACACTTGAGTCTAGGCACAGTGTTACTTGTTGCATGTGCTTGACTATGTGATTTTATGTGCTCTGTGATATATCTGTTGCTGCGTGACCTTACCCTCTTAGTGCCTTCGTAGATGCCGCCTAGACGTAGGGGTAGAGGTAGAGGACAGTTTCAGAAAGAGTCCGGAGGTCAAAACGAGGAAGTGCAGCGTAGTGTTCTTCATCGTGGATGCGATAGACAGGTTGAGATTGAGGTAGATGAGCTGGCAGCCCGTGTGGACGATATGGAACTGGTGATGGCGAGGTTTCAGCGTATGAATCCTCAGACATTTAACGGATATGAGCCTAGTTCCGATGCTGAATCCTGGTTGCAGCATATTATCGGGTTGTTCGAGCGTGTCAGGTATGATGATGAGCGTAGGCTGGGTTTGGCTACGTTTCAGTTGAAAAGAGGTGCCGAGCGTTGGTGGAGAGGTACTTCTAGGACTCTAGAGGAGACCGGTGTAGGTATTTTGTGGAGTAGATTTTGTACTGCCTTTCGTCAGGAGTGCGTTCCGGAATCCTTTGTGAACGACAGGTAGCGAGAGTTCGATAACCTGGTGCAGGGATCTAAGTCCGTGGGAGAGTATGCTCGGAGGTTTTCTTCTCTTCTTGCATATGTTCCACACGTTTCTGGCCGAGAGAAGGCGAAGAGAAACAAGTTCTTGTAGGGGCTCAATGAGGAGTTGTATTCTTTTGTGTTAGCAGGTTCACCGACGAGCTATGCGGAAGCGATGGACAGGGCTATAGACATTGAGGAGGGACTGCAGAACCATCGGTCGCGTGTGAGGCCGCAAGGGGTGCAAGGTAAACGTCCCATGGTTCCGGGGGTGCAACCTTCCCAGCCAGTGCAGTCGTCTCGCCACCCCAGCAGCAGGTAGCCCAGCAGCCTGGACACCAGAGTTTTAGGCCTCGTGGTCGTCAGTTCAAGAAGAAATCTGGTTCTAGTTCTTCTGGCTCGGGTAGTTCTAGCAGTGGTAGTTCCAAGGTTGAATTTTGTGGCCAGTGTGGAGGTAGGCATCCTACAGCGCATTGTGTAGGTGTGCAGGGTTCGTGCTACGTCTGTGGACAGTATGGACACTTTGCGAGAGTGTGTCCTTTGTCTGGATCGCAGCATACCACCGCCACACCGCAGGGTCGAGGTGGATCGTCTACAGGTCGTTCTTCTTTTTCGGTTCAGCAGCAGAGGTTGGGAGAGCCTCAGTTTAGGACGTTTCAACAGCCTGGTCCTTAGCGGTTTGGACACTCTTCCCATCCTCAGTTTTCAGGACCTCAGTTTGCCCAGGTGAACGCCATGACTAGGGAGCAAGCAGAGGGCACGCCAGGAGGAGGATTGATCGCAGGTACTTGCTTTGTTTTTGATTTTCCTGCACGTGTATTATTTGATACAGGAGCATCAAATTCGTTTATTGCTGATGCATTTGTGGTTGAGCATGGTTTGCATACCACTACTTTGTGTGATGTTGTGTCTGTTGCGACTCCTGCCGACGCGAGCCTGTTCTCCCAAGAGATTTTGTTGAATTGTATTATTAGGTTTGGTGAGAGTATGTTGTTAGCCGACCTGATCAGGCTAGTGTTGTGGGATTTCGATTTTATAGTGGGAATGGACGTGTTTTCTAGCTATTGGGCAGTATGAGTTTTTAGTTATGCCTTTTGGTTTGACGAATGCCCCCGCAGTTTTCATGGATTTAATGAATAGAGTCTTTAGAGAGTTCATCGATCAGTTTGTGATTGTGTTTATCGATGACATCTTGGTGTACTCTAAGACTCCGATGCAGCACAAAGAGCATGTGAAGTTGGTTCTTCAGACGCTACGAGACTCGCAGCTGTACACTAAGTTCTCCAAGTGCGAGTTTTGGTTAGACCAAGTTGTGTTTCTGGGTCATGTGATATCAGTTGATGGTGTTTCTGTGGATCCCAGTAAAGTTGAGGCTGTGGTTAACTGGGAGCGTCCCAAGAATGTTTCTGAGATTCGTAGTTTCTTGGGTTTGGCTGGCTATTATAGGCATTTTATATAAGGATTCTCTACTATAGCTAAGCCAATGACGCAGTTGACTCAGAAAGACAAGAGATGTATTTGGACTGAGCAATGCGAGAATAGTTTTCAATTGCTCAAGGAGAAGCTGACTTCTGCGCCTGTGTTAGCCTTGCCGTGTGGTTCATGTGGCGTTGTATTTTGTACAGATGCTTCTTTGAATTGATTGGGTTGTGTATTGATGCAGAATGGTCGAGTCATTGCGTATGCCTCTCGTAAATTGAAACCTCATGAGACTCGTTACCCATTTCATGATTTGGAGTTGGCAGCAGTGGTTTTTTCCTTGAAGATTTGGCGCCACTATTTGTATGGTGAGCAGTTTGTGGTGTACTCCGACCAAAAGATCCTGCAGTATCTGTTTTCTCAGTCAGATTTGAACATGAGACAGCGTATATGGATGGAGTTGCTAAAGGATTTTGATTGTGAGATCCAATATCAGCCTGGGAAGATGAATGTAGTTGCTGATGCCTTGAGCAGGAAGGACAAGTGGCGATGCTGGCTTCAATGCAGATTTCGAAGGTCCATTAGCATCAAAGCACTACTGGTTGGCGGTTTTACCCAGCCGAGGATTAAGTTGTGGTGTCTTCTTTTCAAGCTGAGCCACAGATTGTTGCTAGTATTAGAGCAGCTCAGAGGACCGATCCATCTGTCTATGAGTTGAAGCTGAAGGTGACAGCTGGACTATTAGAGGATTATCTATCGCATCAGATGGTTGTTTGAGGTTTCGTGGCAGGTTGGTTGTGCCAAATCTGGTAGATTTGAAGGATGAGATCTTAAGAGAAGCGCACTGCAGTAGACTTAGTGTCCATCCTGGTGCGAGAAAGATGTATCATTCCTTGAAGCAGGATTACTGGTGGGCATGTTTGAAGAGTGATTTTGCTGATTTTGTAGCCCGTAGTTTGAATTGTCATCAGGTCAAGGCTGAGAGGATGAGACCTGGTGATTTATTGCAAAGCTTAGAGGTGCTCAAATAGAATTGAGAGCACATAGCTATGGATTTTGTGATGCATTTACCTCGTTCCAGCAGAGGTTGTGATGCGGTTTGGGTGGTAAGAGACAGATTTTCGAAGTCCGCGCACTTCATTCCCTACAATATGATCTATTCTTTGAAGAAGATGGCGAAGCTGTACATAGATTTCGTGGTGCGTTTGCATGGTGTGCCTGTTTCGATTGTTTCAGATCGTGAACCGAGGTTTACTTCTAGGTTTTGGATGAGTTTGCAAACAGCTTTTGGTACTAGATTGGCGATGAGCACAGCGTATCATCCCCAGACAGATGGCCAATCTGAGAGGACTATCCAGACTTTAGAGGACATGTTGAGAGCTGTTGTGATGGAGTTTAGTGGTAGCTGGCAAGATTCGTTGTCTTTGATTGAGTTTTCTTACAATAACAGCTAGCAGGTCACGATTGGCATGGCACCATTTGAAGCTTTGTATGGCAGAAAGTGCAGATCTCCTGTGTGTTGGGAAGAAGTGGGGGAGAAGCAGCTGTCTTCTCCAGAATTTGTGCAGCAGATGAGACATCAAGTGGATCTGATTTGCCAGCGAATGAAAGCTGCACAAGATCGCCAAGCGAGTTATGCGAATAAGAGGCGTAGGACTTTAGAATTTGAGGTTGGTGACCTAGTTTTCCTTAAGGTTTCTCCTTTTCGTAGTGTTATGAGATTTGGTGTCAAGGAAAAATTGGCTCCTCGTTATGTTGGATCCTATGAGATAGCTGAGAGGATTGGCCCTTTTCCATATCGGTTGTTGTTGCCACCAGATTTGTCCTCCTTGCATGATGTGTTTCATGTGTCGATGTTGAGGAAGTATGAGCCAGATCCCTCGCATTTGTTGAGAACTGATGAAGTGGAGCTAGATGGAACTTTGAGCTACGTTGAATATCCCTTGCAGATCTTAGATAGAAAAGAGAAACAGCTGAGGAATAAGACCATTCCCTTGGTAATGGTCCAGTGGAGCAAGCACGGTAGAGAATAAGCTACGTGGGAACTGGAAGAGAAGATGCAGCGTGAGTGGCCGCATATGTTTGCATGACTGTAGTATAAATTCCAGTAGTTGTTTTGTTGCTTGTGGTTGTTTTTCCAGTTATCTTGAACTCTAGATTTGGAGTTGTTTGATTTCAAGGACGAAATCATATTTTAGTGGGGGAGAGATGTGAGACCTGAAAAGTTGATAAGATTAATTGAGTTAATTAATCAGATTTTATGAGATTCAGATTTGGCTTGAACAGATCTGGGATGAGTCGTTGGTATGCTTGGCTTAGTTATCGGGTTTGAATAAGTCCTGGAATCAGCCTTGGGTCAATTTAGATTTCAGCGGGAACTGATCAGATGTGAGTGTTGGTCAGTTCTGGGTGTTCGCGCTCAGTTGTGGTGATGAGATCCGGTATCGAAGGCGTCCAGAGGTGAGCTAGCGTGTTTCATGTGACGAGTAGCTAAACTACATCATTTGGATTAGTCGGAACGACAGCGTATTGTTTAGCGAGCCAGATTCAGATTTCGATAGGATCTGAGTGTTTAAGGAGTGACGCCGTTTTGCGTTTTAGATTACATTCACGTTAGCAATTCAGTTTCGAGTAGCGAGGTGCTGTGTCCAGATGTGATAGTGGACCCTGAGCAATGTCGTTTGAGTAAGTTAGGATCTGTTTTGGCGTAAGGTCATATCTGATGTGAGATTCAGATCCGAGTGGGAAATCAGCTTTGTACATTAAGTTGTCGGTGGGATCTTTTCTTCAGACTTGAGCAGATCTGAGATATAATTAGAGGAATTGGTCTTTATTTCCCTGTATTGTTTCCCGACACTTAGAATATTTTCCCGTGAACAAACTCTGTGGCGATACCCTAGCTACTGTTCACCGAACCTTATCTTCTCCGATTTCCAACGGTAGATAGCTCCGACCGAAGTAAGAGTGGTAGCGTTTGACTCCTCTTGCTAAGACGCTTCGTTTGGTACTGCTTTTGGAAGCTTGCGTTAAGCTGGAGAGGTGTGCAAAGACATCTCCCTTCTCTAGTCTGTTAGCATAAGCGTCGGATTTCTTCTGCCGTTCAGGTAACTCGTTGGGTAAGTGTTAAGATTCTACCTTGGGCTTTGTTTAGAGCCTTCTGTCATGTTAAAAAGGGTAGGACAGATTTGGTTGATCTTGTAGCTCCCAATTTGTGAGTTTTTGTGCTACTGTCCCTGAGCTAGTATCTGTATTTGGCTTATCAGGTGTGAGATCTGTGCCGCTCGGGACTGCTTTGTTGTAATTATAGCTCAGAAGACTTGAGGTACGGATGTGAGCTTGTTTTACGGCTTTGGATTGAGCATGGGTGATTATGCTTGCTGCTGTGTATGCCTTGCATTGTTGTATATGTTTCTGTGTTGGACATTGCATACACGCATATATCATATTGAGCTCAGATCTGTTGTAGTCGTGCCTTTTATGCCTTGTTGTATTGATCTGTACGTACCAAGATGCCTGTTGAGGACGAGCGGGTAACTCCCGTATACCTCATCTCCCTGCTGGGATCTGTTAGCCACTATGAGCGGAGTGGGTAGCTCCCACACCTCATGAGTTGGGCAACAGCAGGTTGAGATATGTTTTGCATCTGGTGACGTGTGTTGAGACGAGTGGGTAGCTCCCATATACTCACACACCCCGTGGCCGCTGTTGTTCAGTTGTATCTGTTCTTGATCAGCTTTGAGATTCTGGCTCCCTGCCATTGGTTGTAGCCCTCCGTCTGTACTCAGCTATTCATGCATATCATTTGCATATTATCTGTTGCTTTCCATTAGCTGTTTTATATTGCTCTCCGTACTGGAGTTTGACCCCATGTACCTCTAGGGCTGGTGTTGTTTGCCTGTCTGTGTGTTTTCAGGTTACCATGGTTACTCAGCTGGTCGTGGAGTTGACCCAGCTGGTGGTGGGGGTGGTTAGAGTGTCCCAGTTAGCGTATAGCATATATGTATAAGCACTGTTAGCCGGGGAGTGCCCTGTGCTTTATTGTATTACAGTTGTTTTCTGTAGTGCTTGTATATGTTGAATGTTGTACTGTTGTACTGAGTTTTTTTAAAAATCGGGATATTTTAAGTATTGTAGTATTTTAAATTATGTTATCTTTCAATCAGGCCAAACCGGGATATTTTAAGTATTGTATTATTTTAAATTATGTTATCTTTCAATCAGGCCAAAAGCGAAAATTTTTAGCCACTATTTTATTGCTTCCGCTATGTGTTTGCATGGTTAAACTCTGTGTTGTGCACGAGGTCTGACACCTTCGCTAAACTCAGATCTGAGTTACCAGATCTGAGGCTCTCAGTTTAAATTTGTTCGCTCGGTTAACAATAAATTGTACGAAAATAAACCGGTTGAGCAGTGAACAGTTAATAGAAATAAATACGATGCAAATAAAGTAAAAGTGCAGGGATCAAGAGTTTGTTTATGAAAGTTCGGATATCAAATCCTACGTCTCCCTTTATTCCTTTGCAGGAAGGTTCCACTAGAATACTTTGATGTGCACAGCCTCTGAATACACCCGATCACTGAGCCTCGCTCCAAGTGAACTCCTAGCAATCTCCAACTACACGCAGTAACACTATGGAATACAATCGAATGAAAAATTCTCAAACGGCTTCACGTAGCACGTTTGTTACAGACTCAAATCAGAATATTACAAAGAACACAAAACAATTGAGTACTGTAAATCTTCTGGTTCTTTTATCAAAAGAAATGTTTACAAATGTAAACCAGAAGATATCTTGAAGGTAAATCTATAAAGGCTTGAACTTGAGAGTTCTTAGAGATTTGAATGCTGGGACTTAGAATATTTTGAGCACTTGAATATTCCCAGAAATTCGAGAGCGGAAGAATATGCGAGATAAATCTACCGCGAGCTTTTTCATTTGAAATCTTCAATTATTTATACTCTTCAATCTCAACGGTCAGTAGATACAAATCCCTTTGTATATCTTCATCAGCGCTTGTCAGGGCTTAATTGACTCATTTACCAAACTGGGTAAACAACGTATCAATCACTCTGCGTAATGTGCAACTTTACTCAAAATAGCTCTGATTTTGTTTCCTTAATTAAATTGTGATCGTTGATCAACTGATAACATCTGATGAATTCCAAAGCTCACATCTGCTAGAATATTGAAATCTGAATACTGATCTCTCTTTCCCTTTGTGAGTAGCTAAAAGAATTAACTCCTTACACGTATAGCCATCACATCTGAAATATCCTCCTTTTTGTACTATTACAGAATATGCTCTATGTCACATCTGAAAAATTGTACTGCTCTTCTCGTAATGCTAAAACACTATCAAATCTGAAGTCTGAAGAACCTCGTGTAGAGTCTGTTCACATGTGAACGCCTATACCTGGATCTGTTATCATAACCTCTGATTCAAATTTGATACCTTCAAATCTGAATCCTGACCCGATAATTGAAATAACCCGAATACTAAAATCCGTTAAATTCTGATTCGAAATCATTAGCCCGATAACTGAGATCTGATATTCAAATCTGAAAAATACTCTGAAATGCTTGTCTCAATAATATGACGTCCAGATCTGAAATATTTCCTTCTCATCAGTGCGAATACTTAGGGTCAAGATCTGAGTCTTATGTTCTGTTCTTAGTCTTGTTTTTGTTATCACCGAACTTATAAATTTTATCTTAACATGAACCTTATGAGATTGTAGAGAGGATCGGACCGTTGGCTTATCGTTTGTTGTTGTCGCCAGATCTGTCCTCATTGCATGATGTGTTTCATGTTTCTATGTTGAGGAATCATGAACCAGATCCTTCTCATGTGTTGCGAACTGACGAGGTGGAGCTGGATAGAACTTTGAGCTATGTGGAATATCCCTTGCAGATCTTGGACAGAAAAGAGAAGCAGCTCAGGAACAAGACCATTCCCTTGGTAATGGTCCAGTGGAGCAAACATGATAGAGAAGAAGCTACGTGGGAGATGGAAGAGAAAATGCAACGTGAATGGCCTCATCTGTTTGAGTAGCTTTTGCATTAACTCCAGTAGTTAGTTTGTTTGTTATTGTTTGTTCCAGTTATCTTGAACTCTTGGTTAGTAGCCTCCAGCAAACATGATAGAGAAGAAGCTACGTGGGAGATGGAAGAGAAAATGCAACGTGAATGGCCTCATCTGTTTGAGTAGCTTTTGCATTAACTCCAGTAGTTAGTTTGTTTGTTATTGTTTGTTCCAGTTATCTTGAACTCTTGGTTAGTAGCCTCTTGTTGCGTGTTAGAGGTTGCAGGTTGTTATGCATAGCGTGATTTGTAGTGTTGGATTGTTTGTTGAGTTTTGCTCAGTTCTAGAGTTGTTCTTTGATTTCGAGGACGAAATCTTATTTTCAGTGGGGGAGAGATGTGAGACCCAAAAGATTACAGGATTAATTGAGTTATTTAATCGGGTTTAGTATAGACCAGATTTGGCTTGAACAGATCTGGGATGAGCCAGCTTTGAGCTGGTATGCTTAGTGAAGTAATCGGGTCAGTATAAGCTTTCGAACAGCCCTGGATTGTGAGAGAACTACTGCGGGAAATGATCAGATTTGAGTGTTGGTCAGCGCTGGGTGATCGTATTCAGATTCGGTGGTGAAATCTGGTGGTCGTGCGTTATTCTGGGCGCTCTAGTTGGATATCCTTCGCAGATATCGAAGTGACGCCGTTTGAGAGGATTCAGGTTTGAGTTGCGCAAGCGTTTAGTAATGAGTTGATCGTTCTGGTTTGTGTTTTGGTGTAGACCGGTGCGGTTCAGGATATTCAGATTTGATTGGTCAACGCTTGTATGAGATCTAGTTATTCAGATATGGGTTGCGATGCGGTGACGTTTTGATGACGTATTAGTGGATGTGACGCGATGTCGTTTAGTGATTGAGATGTGATTATCGAGATGACGTCTCCTGGTGAGCGAGCGGTCCTTGGTGCGACGTCGTTTGGTTGAGTTCAAAATCTGTTTGGCGTAGAGTCCAGATCTGAGTTGGGAATAGCTTTGAGCAGGTTTTGTCGGTGGCTACTGTTCATCATATTTGGGGAACATAAGTTGTATTTATAGAATAATTTGACCGTAGTCTTGCTATTGTTTTCCCGACACTTAGAGATATTTTTCGTAACCAAACTCTGTCTCGATACCCTAGATACTGTTCATCGAAGCTTATTTTCTTCGATTGCAGGAGGTATTGGACTCCTCTTGTTAGGGAGCTTCGTTCGATACCTTTTTCGAAGGCTTGCGATTAGCTGGAATAAGATCGCGAAGGAAGATACTTTGTGTATTCTGTTAGCATTTTGCTTGTTGGAGTTCTGCCGTTCAGGTAGCTTGTTGGGTTTCAGATCTGGTTTCTCGGGACCGCTTGTGTGGTAATTGTAGCTTAGAACTATGGTACGGATGTGAGCTTGTTTTACAGCGTTGGATTTGGCATGGATATTAAGTGTGCTGCTGTGTATGCTTCTGTGTTGTTAGTGATTTCTTCCGCTGTGTTGTTTCTTGCAAGCTATTACATTGCATACATGCATTATTCATGTGGAGCTCAGATCTTGTTTAGCCATGCCTTCTTGTATTGATCTGTGCGTACCAGGATGCTTGTTTGGAGGCCGAACGGGTAACTCCCGTCACCCTCATCTCCCTGCTGGGATCTGTTAGCCATGATGAGAGAAGTGGGTAGCTCCCACATCTCATGAGTTGGGAAACAGCAGGTTGAGTGATGTGTTCAGCATCTGGCACCGTGTCTTGAGAAGAGTGGGTAGCTCCCATATACTCACACACCCCGTGGCCACTATCTTCCAGTTGATTGGATATCAGTTGTTGAGCAGTTCCTTGAGATCTTTTTTCTCCATGCCTTCGGTTTTTTTCTCATGCATAGCATTCGCATTTTATCTATTGATATTTCATTACAGTTTTTCAGTCGCTCTCTGTACTGGGGTTTGACCCCTTGTCCCTTTGGGGTTGGTTTTCTTGTTTGCCTGTGTCAGGCCTCGTGCACAACACAGAGCAAAACCACATGAAGCACAACGCGGAAGCAATAAAATAGTAGCAAATTTTTCGCTTTAGGCCTGACGGTTTAAAATATATAATTTAAAATACAACCATACTTAAAATATCCCAGTTTACAAACACACAATACAACAGTACAACAATTAAACAAATACAAGTACTACAACACACAACTGAATCCCACAAGCACAGGGCATTCCCCGGCTGACAGTACTAGTACATATATGCTATACGCTAACTGGGACACTCTATCCACCTCCTGGGGCACCTCCAGCTGGGTCAAAGCCATGACCAGCAGAGAAACCTGGGAAACCTGAAACAAAATACATGCAAAAAACACAAGCCCCAGAGGTACATCGGGGTCAAACCCCAGTATGGAGAGCAACTGAAAAACAGCAATAGAAGTACTACAACACACAACTGAATCCCACAAGCACAGGGCATTCCCCGGCTGACAGTACTAGTACATATATGCTATACGCTAACTGGGACACTCTATCCACCTCCTGGGGCACCTCCAGCTGGGTCAAAGCCATGACCAGCAGAGAAACCTGGGAAACCTGAAACAAAATACATGCAAAAAACACAAGCCCCAGAGGTACATCGGGGTCAAACCCCAGTATGGAGAGCAACTGAAAAACAGCAATAGACAACAACAGATAAAATGCAGATGCTATGCATGAGGAACAGGGCAACAGCCAAAGGCTACAACCACAGCAGGGAGCCAAAGAACTCTGGCATAGATCACAACTGACAACAGATTCTGCAAAGATAGTGGCCACGATGTGTGTACAAGCATATGGGAATTACCCACTCATCTCTACACCACACCCAATACCAGATGCTTCACAACTGCCCAACTCATGAACTTTGGTAGTTAACCACTCGGCTCATAGTGGCTAACTAAACCAGCAGGGAGATTAGAGTGCGGTATTGCCGCTCGCCCTCGCATCCTGTTATGCAACAGAACAGTAGAACAACGCAAGGCTACAAGATCTGAATTGGGTATGACAGATGTATATGCAATGCAACAGCTTGCCATATAAATCACGAAACATATGCAAGCAATAACAATACAGAACAGACACAGCATTACACATAATTTCCATGCCAAATCCATGCTGTAAGACAAGCTCACATCCATACCTCCAATCTCTGTGCAACAATTACTACAATCAGGGTCCGAGCAAAACAGATCCACCATCTGATAAGCCAAACACAAGCAACTACTCAAGGACCGAAGCACAGAAAAGCAACAGCTGGGATCTACGAACTCAACGAGCGCTATCCTATCCCATCTAACTCAGCAGAGAGCTCTAAACAACACAAGACAGGGTCTGAACACTTATCCCAACAAGCTAGGACAGAATGTGAGAACCGAAATTTGTTAAATGTAAATTGGTTGGAAATTAATCGGATGTGAGGAGTTCGGATTTGTGCTTGGACAAATCTGAGTGTCCATATTTCATTTGGAAGGTTTCATAAATAACTTTGGGTCAGATTTCATGTTTGAAACAATTCTGGAAAGTTTATATATTTTCGTGTTCAGCGTTCAGATTCGTGGAGAGATCTGTTGGTGCTGGGCGTTTGGATGTTTACCGCGTGTTTTGTTAGCGTGAGAGATATTACGAGTCATTTGGTGGCAATTCAGATGTCTCGCTAGCGTTCAGAGGAGAGATCAGATGGTGCTTATGTATAGAGGTCTGCCCGTGTGTTTCTTTATCGAGTGTAAAACGTTGTCGTTTAGATAAGTTGGAACGGTGTCGTATTGGCGTAGCGCTAGTACGAGAGATCTGCTCATGCGCGAGAGAGATCTGTTGATTGTAGCGCGAGAGTGATGCGACGCCGTATCACAGGGATCTGTTAGTGATAGTACGCTAGAGTGAGAGAATGCCACGTGTTGGTCAGCCCCGCGGAGTTGACTGCTGGTGATGTAGCGCATTAGTTGAAATCTGATTCAGTTGTGTTGAACTCCTTTCAGATGTCTCTATTGTGACGTCGTTTTGTTTATAATAGCGGGAGCCTCTATACGCTGTCATTTCCAGGTTCGGATGTCTCGCTTGGAGATGAAATCGGGTTGGTGCGTTAGCCTTCAGTAGTAAGAGATCTGTTTGAGCGTAATGTTTTCTTTAGCGTGAATTTCAGACTTGTGAGGAATCTGGCGCTTAATCATGAGTGAAGCTAGTATGAGGAATCTGTTTCGCTGCTGTGTGATCGTTTTTCTATTTAGGATGTTTCGTTAATTGAGGGAACTGATTGCTAGCGTAAATTCAGATGTCAACGCGGGTCAACAGCTGATAACGAGTGTGAGATTTGTTGTAGCGTTTCGGTCAGATTTGTTGACGTGTCCCGATGCAGCGACGTCGTTTAGCTAATAAGCGTTGTTTAGCGCTAGGTTTCAGATTTCTCTAGCGGGTGAGAGTATTGAGCAGATGTCAATGTTTTGCGTTGACCGACTTTGCTTTGAGTTGTTAGTAGCTGGTGCGAGCGCAGAGATCTGTTTCGCTAGTACGATATCATTTTTGCTTCAGTTAGCAAGACCCTCGATATGCTGCCGTTTTGTTTAGTCGTGCGCGTGTTAGCGTGCGCGCTGTGTTTTTGATACGTGAGAGTGCTTGATTCAGATTTGATTATGTGAGCGCTAGTTTTAGTTTTCAGATGTCTCGTATACGTCGTCGTTTGAGCGTTTTCGCTTGCGTAAATTGTTAGAGCTATGGGGAATCAGATGTGAGCGCTGAGGAAGCAGACGAGAATAAACGCTGGGTCCAGATGTGTGGATTTATGCGTTAGCGTAAATAGATATCTGATATATAAGAGAACAGTAACTGGATGCGACGATTTAATTTAAATTGATGATCAACACTTAGTCATTCTTTTCGTCCCGATATTTTCTCTATTCTTCCCCGTTACCCTTGCAACCGTTACTGTTCATCGTAGCCTATTTCCGTCGATTCTCGTCATTTTACGCCGCCGTTTGGAAATATTTTGGTGGCGCTGAACTCCCCTTGTTTAGCTCTTTCGACTGCTATCCTTTTTAGGTTGTGGAACGACTTGAGGAAGGAAAGCGCGAAGTTGCTGTTCGTTCGAATATTTCTGAGAAATCTGATCCGTTTGTTCTTCCGCTAGTTTCAAGCTTCGGGGTAAGCGTTCTTCTCGTTTTGAGCTTTGTATGAGAGTTGAGTAGCGCTCTGTCGGTTTTGGTAGCTGAGTTATGCTACTGGACCTTAGAAACTTAGCTGTTGAGTTCGAATTGAGCTGATTTATTAGATACCTTGTACAGATTTCAGCTTCTTGAAGTCTTCTGCCGTGAGCACCGAAGCCAGGAGAAAGCTGGTTGTGTTGATTGTGTTCGGCTGTGCTTGGAGAAATCTGTTTAGGTATTTGAGCCACTGGAGGTACGAATTGAGCTTATAATTCAGCTTTGAGATAGGCATGGGAATGTATTATGTGTGTTATATAGCTGTGCCGAGTGTTTGTGTAGAGGCAAGCTGTGTATATTATGCATGTCTATTGGCTGAATTATCTGGTGTATGACCTGCTGATTTGGTTATCTGTTGAGTTGCTATGCATACGATTATTTGAATGCCTTTGTTGTGTGTTTACTGGCATTGCACGTACATGCATCACGCTGAGCATGATACTGCATTTGCATAGCCATTGAATCCTTTGATAACCATGATATGTTGCTCTGTTGGAGCTCTTCTCTCGTGAGCCACTCTATTTTCCACTGGGTGCGATCGGGTAGCTTCCAAGACTCGGTGATGTGTCACAGTTGTTGTTACCGTTCGTTTGGCCTTCAGGTTGTTACCGATGTTCTTTGTACCGCTCATGCATTTTCACGACATGATACATTGCATGCTGTATTTCATTGTTGTTTTATGTAGCTCTTCGTACTGGGGTTTGACCCCATGTCCCTCTGGGGCTGGTTGTTTGTTTGCCTGCTTGTTGTTCAGGTCTCCCAGATTATTCCGCTGGTCTTGATTTGACCCAGCTGGAGGTGCCCCAGGAGGTGTGTAGAGTGTCCCAGTTAGCGTATAGCATATATGTATCAGTTCTATTAGCCGGGGTGTGTCCTGTGCTTTGTGTATTCAGTTGTTGTATTAGTTGACTGATACTTGTTTAATGTTGTACTGTTGTATTATGCCTTTTAGCGTTGTGTAGTTTTACCAACTGGGATATTTTGAGGTATTGTGGTATTTTAAAATTATGTTTTCTTCGTCAGGCCAAAAGCGAAAAATTTTAGCCACTTTTTAAAGTGCTTCCGCTATGTTTTACGTGTTTTAACTCTGTGTTGTGCACGAGGCTGGAATTTTTGGTATCAGAGCTTAAACTGGGATAAGCTCGATTTCCTTGATCACATGTGAGTCTAGGCACAATAGTTGTTCTTTGGTTTGTGCTTGAGTACTTGAATTACTTGCTTGTGTGCTTACCTTTGTGTGTCTTGAAAGAGATGCCGCCTAAGAGGAGAGGTAGAGCTAGTAGGCAAGTGGTGGTCGATTCGAGGACTCTGGTTAGTGCTGATAGAGAGGATGCCTCTCAACCGAGTGTTCCTTTGGAATATAGTGAGAGTCAGTCTTCAGCCTTTCATTCTCTTGATAGTGCTGTCAACAGAGAGGTTTACTTGATGGAAAGCTTTGTAGTTGGACAGACTCGAGTTCAGCAGTTGTCAGGACAAAGCGTGGACCATGTGTTGTCTGGAACGTCGTCCTTCCCAGCCTTCTGTGGTCAGTGCGGGGGTAAGCATCGACCTTCTCAATGCGTTGGAGTGCGAGGCGCTTGCAACAATTGTGGTCAGGTTGGGCATTTTGCTAGTGTCCTACTTTGGGACAGCAGGATTTGACTAGAAGTTCTTCGAGGCGACCGTACCGTCCTTTTCAGTCCCAGCGATCAGGATTTCAGCCTCCAGAGACGTCTAGTGTTAGAGAGCTTTCTCTATTAGAGCAATCGAGACTTCAGCCAACTCAGTTGGATGCGACGTAGAGCGAGATGATGTCTGGACCGGAGAAGGTTGTACAGGTAGTTGTACTTTGCTTGTTAACTCTGTGTGAGTTGGGTTTTGCGCGTGTTCATCGCACTCGTTTCCTGTTGTATTTAATTGTTTTGTTGGTGTGCGAGGGTTGTTTCCGCCCCATCTTGTTGTGTGATGGCGTGTCTTTGATACTCCTGCCAGTGTAGAAGTTTTCGTTCCGCGAGCGACGCTGAGTTAGGTTGTAAGCAAGTTCTGGTAGGGAAGTTGTTTGTTTTGGGAGTGTTTAGATTCCAGTTGTTGAGAGGATAGTTGCTACTTGTTTGGGATGCGATATCCGAACTATAGTTTTGGGTTGGTGATCTCCCTTGTTCGAGGATTTCTTCCCTGTTGTGTTTCAGTTGAGATTCTCCTGATTTCTTTGTAATCTTTAGTATTGTGCGTATCCTCTTTGTTTTCTCTTGTCCGAACAGCAGAATTGAGGTATTTTGAACTCCATTGGCTTTCTGCTGGTTGTGTCCCCAGCTATGGAGTTGATTCGCGAGCCCCATGTTTTCCAGCTGTTGAGTGCGCCTGAGAGCTTTGGACCTCCGGCTGTTGAGTTGTTGTGGTGGGCTTCGTTTCTCCAGCTGCTGAGCTGTATCTCTTGTGTCTCTAGCTGTTGAGTTTTCTTAGTGAGGTCCATTGACCACTGTGCAATTGTTGCTTTGAACTCAGTTATTCCTTATTGTTGTAGTCCCAGGCGGTTGAGATGTTTTACGAGTTGCGTGTATCCAGCTATTAAACTCCGATTTGTATAACCGTGTCTTGTCATATTCTGTTCAACTCAGCTGTTGTAGCTGTGCTTTGTTGTTGTTGTTTGTTCCTTACCAGGATGCGAGGGCGAGCGGTGATACCGCACTCTCATCTCCCTGCTGGGATCTGTTATCCCTCATGCACCGAGTGGTTAACTACCACAGTTCATGGGTTGGGCAGGCAGGTTGAGCTATTTGATGCATCTGGTATTCGGGTGTGGTGTAAAGTTGAGTGGGTGATTCTCATACGCTTGTACACCCACCATGGCTACCTCTGTTTGTTGATCTTTGCTTCCGATTGTTGATCAGCTTTGAGTTGTTGAGCTCCTGTGGACTCCCTGTTTCGGTTGTAGTCCCTTCCATTGCATTATGCGAGGCATAATTGCATTGCGATTAGTGGAGACCTTGCTAGATGAGATGCCCCACCTTTGTCTCGGCGTGAAGGTTGTTGTGTTTCCTTTGGAGTCTTGGCGTGTATTTTTTTTTTAAGGTGGAGAGCGATTAGCGATTTTTGTCTTCACTCAGTTCAGTTTGTCTGTGAGTTTAACGTCAGCCTGTGCTAAAGAAGCTTGCCACTGATGATCTAATGGAAGGCCCATCTAGCAGTGCTAGTAGCGGTGAGTATCTCAAGATGCTTTCGAGCATTTGGTGGTCTTGTAGAACTTCCTTATTGGTTCCGAGTACCAGACTAGCGTGGGCAGTAAAAGCATAATTGTCGGATTGTCTATATCAGCCCATTTGGTCCTTGTGTTAAGGCTTATGCTAGAAAACTGACAAGAGGATTTTGTGGTGATCCTGTTGCGAGATTGCATAGTTTTCTGGTGTCTGTAGTGGCTGATATGTACTCTAAGCTCTTGTTTCGAAGTTGGAAGAGTTTTCGATGTTTTTGGGTCTCGAGGGACTACGAGTTTATCGTTTTTCCCTGATCAGATGCATAATTTGAGAGACCATACCAAGTATTGGTAGAGTTTTTGGTGTGGAATTCGTTGCCAAGAGAGGTTTGGTATAAATTTCTTTGGGATTTTGTACTGCGGGAAGTACAAATCTTGCTTAGCGATTAGAAGAAATGTGAAGGACTTAGTGGTTTTCATCAGAGGTTGAGAAGTAGATGGTTGACCAAAGAGATCTGGTTCCTTTGAGAACGGTGGGTGAGCCTGACCTGTAACCAGATTGAGTATGGGCTTTTGAACCTCTGCTTGTGAACCCTGTGTTTCTTGCGAAATTCTCCTTCTTAGATCTTGCTGGATTTGAGATTTAAGGGTAGGTGGACTCTTAGATTCATCAGGTTGTTTGAATGTTTTGGGGTAAATTGGATCTTTGGTGTGCGATTTGCGAGTACCGGCTGTGTTTTTATGGACACGTAGTGTGTTTTATGTGTTCAAACCGAGGAAATTGTGAATCAGATCCTTCTTTTGTGTTGAATACTGATGGAATAAGTGGGACTAGACCCTCAATTTGACTGTTTTGGCTAGCGAGTAATTTAGGAAGGGATATTTGAGAGACCGAATCTGAGATGAGTGGAGCGTGTCCTCGTCTATGTTGGAACAACCTTTCATTCTTGTGTTTTGTTTCCTTCAGATTCGAGTTTTGTTCCTACCCATTTGGTAACTGGTTGTTCTTTGTGTCGATCCCTTCTTGACATTGCGCATTGTGACTTGTCCTTTGATTATTAGCTGTTTTAGGCATGGCAGTGTTGTTGCAATGAGCTTAGTGTTATGTTGGATCTTTTGGAGATCGCAGAAAGAATTGTCTATGTTCTTAGTTTGGCAGTGCCAACATGAACTATCTTCTTTGCACGGCGTGTTCATGTTGAGGAAGTGAGCCAAAATCCTTCATATATACTACAAGTGTTGAATCGGCTTGCTGTAGCTATCTGCTCGTGATTGTTTCTCAGCAGTTGATTTCTGGTTGCTGTGTTTTCCCGTTATCTTGAACTCTCTGTTAGTAGCCTTTGGGTTGGGAGTTGGCGTACTTGTTATCGTTCCGCATGTAGTTTAACCTTCCAGTGTTAGCTATGTTAAAGATGGTTTTTTTTAACTCCAGAATTGCTGTGTGATTTCGAGGGAGAAATCTTTTAAGGTGGAGAGAAATGTGAGAACCGAAATTTGTTAAATGTAAATTGGTTGGAAATTAATCGGACGTGAGGAGTTCGGATTTGTTCTTGGACAAATCTGAGTGTCCAGATTTCATTTGGAAGGTTTCGTAAATAATTTTGGGTCATATTTCATGTTTGGAACAATTCTGTAAAGTTTATATATTTTCGTGTTCAGCGTTCAGATTCGTGGAGAGATCTGTTGGTGCTGGGCGTTTGGATGTTTACCACATTTTTGTTAGCGTGAGAGATATTATGAGTCGTTTGGTGGCAATTCAGATGTCTCGCTAGCGTTCAGAGGAGAGATCTGATGGTGCTTATTTAAAGAGGTCTGCCCCTGTGTTTCTTTATCGAGTGTAAAACGTTGTCGTTTAGATAAGTTGGAACGGTGTCGTATTGGCGTAGCGCTAGTACGAGAGATCTGCTCATGCGCGAGAGAGATCTGTTGAGTGTAGCGCGAGAGTGATGCGACGCCGTATCACAGGGATCTGTTAGTGATAGTGCGCTAGAGTGAGAGAATGCCACGTGTTGGTAAGCCCCGCGGAGTTGACTGCTGGTGATGTAGAGCATTAGTTGAAATCTGTTTCAGTTGTGTTGAACTCCTTTCAGATGTCTCTGTTGAGACGTCGTTTTGTTTGTAATAGCGGGAGCCTCTATACACTGTCGTTTCTAGGTTTGGATGTCTCGCTTGGAGATTAAATCTGTTTGGTGCGTTAGCCTTCAGTAGTAAGAGATCTGTTTGAGCGTAATGTTTTGTTTAGCGCGAATTTCAGACTTGTGAGAAATCTGGCGCTTAATCATGAGTGAAGCTAGTATGAGGAATCTGTTTCGCTGCTGTGTGATCGTTTTGCTATTTAGGATGTTTCGTTAATTGCGGGATCTGATTGCTAGCGTAAATTCAGATGTCAACGCGGGTCAACAGGTGATAACGAGTGTGAGATTTGTTGTAGCGTTTCGGTCAGATTTGTTGACGATTCCCGATGCAGCGACGCCGTTTAGCTAATAAGCGCTGTTTAGCGCTAGGTTTCAGATTTCTCTAGCGGGTGACAGTATTGAGCAGATGTCAACGTTTTGCGTTGACCGACTTTGCTTTGCGTTGTTAGTAGCTGGTGCGAGCGCAGAGATCTGTTTCGCTAGTACGATATCGTTTTTGCTTCAGCTAGCAAGACCCTCGATACGCTGTTGTTTTGTTTAGTCGTGTGCGTGTTAGCTTGAGCGCTGAGTTTTCGATATGTGAGAGTGCTTGATTCAGATTTGATTATGTGAGCGCTAGTGTTAGTTTTCAGATGTCTCGTATACGTCGTAGTTTGAGTGTTTTCGCTTGCGTAAATTGTTAGCGCTATGGGGAATCATATGTGAGCACTGAGGAAGCTGACGAGAATAAACGCTGGGTCCAGATATGTGGATTTATGCGTTAGCGTAAATAGAGATCTGATATAAGAGAATAGTAACTGGAAGCGAGGATTTAATTCAAGTGTTGATCAACACTTGGTCATTCTTTTCGTCCCGATATTTTCTCTGTTCTTCCCCGTTACCCTTGCAACCATTACTGTTCACCGTAGCCTATTTCCGTCGATTCTCGTCGTTTTCCGCCGCCGTTTAGAACGATTTTGGTGGCGCTGAACTCCCCTTGTTTAGCTCTTTCGATTGCTACCCTTTTTAGCCTGTGGAACGACTTGAGGAAGGAAAGCACGAAGTTGCTGTTCGTTCGAAGATTTCTGAATCTGATCCGTTTGTTCTTCTGCTAGTATCGAGCTTCGGGGTAAGCGTTCTTCTCGTTTTGAGCTTTGTATGAGAGTTGAGTAGAGCTTTGTCGGTTTTGGTAGCTGAGTTATGCTACTGGACCTTAGAAACTTAGCTGTTGAGTTCAAATTGAGCTGATTTATTTGATACCTTGTACAGATTTCAGCTTCTTGAAGTCTTCTACCGTGAGCGCCGAAGCCAGGAGAAAGCTGGTTGTGTTGATTGTGTTCGGCTGTGCTTGGAGAAATCTGTTTAGGTATTTGAGCCACTGGAGGTACGAATTGAGCTTATAATTCAGCTTTGAGATAGGCATGGGAATGTATTATGTGTGTTATATAGTTGTACCGAGTGTTTGTGTAGAGGCAAGTTGTGTATATTATGCATGTCTATTGGCTGAATTATCTGGTGTATGACCTGCTGATTTGGTTATCTGTTGAGTTGCTATGCATGCGATTATTTGAATGCCTTTTTTGTGTGTTTACTGGCATTGCACATACATGCATCACGCTGAGCATGATACTGCATCTGCATAGCATATTGAGCCATTGAGTCCTTTGATAACCATGATATATTGCTCTGTTGGAGCTCTTCTCTCGTGGTGCGGTGTGGTGTTGCATTACCACGATTGAGTGCATCTGGAGGGTGCGGTGAGCCGTTCTCATAGCCATCAGTTGCAGTGACCTGGATTCACGCTGAGCATGATACTGCATCTGCATAGCATATTTGAGCCATTGAGTCCTTTTGATAACCATGATATATTGCTCTGTTGGAGCTCTTCTCTCGTGGTGCGGTGTGGTGTTGCATTACCACGATTGAGTGCATCTGGAGGGTGCGGTGAGCCGTTCTCATAGCCATCAGTTGCAGTGACCTGGATAGAGGTTGGCGGGTGGTTGGTCCACTTGCAATACCGTGCGACCTGGCGGGTGGCTCCCGCGCAGGTGCGGCGATGAGCCACTCTATTTTCCATTGGGTGTGATCGGGTAGCTTCCGAGACTCGGTGATGTGTCACAGTTGTTGTTACCGTTCGTTTGGCCTTCCGGTTGTTACCGATGTTCTTTGAACCGCTCATGCATTTGCACGACATGATACATTGCATGCTGTATTTCATTGCTGTTTTACGTAGCTCTTCGTACTGGGGTTTGACCCCATGTCCCTCTGGTACTGGTTGTTTTGTTTGCCTGCTTGTTGTTCAGGCCTCCCAGATTATTCCGCTGGTTTTGGAGTTGACCCAGCTGGAGGTGCCCCAGGAGGTGTGTAGAGTGTCCCAGTTAGCGTATAGCATATATGTATCAGTTCTATTAGCCGGGATGTGTCCTGTGCTTTGTGTATTCAGTTGTTGTATTAGTTGACTGATACTTGTTTAATGCTGTACTGTTGTATTATGGCTTTTACCGTTGAGTATTTTTACCAACTGGGATATTTTGAGGTATTGTGGTATTTTAAAATTATGTTTACTTCGTCAGGCCAAAAGAGAAAAATTTTAGCCACTTTTTAAAGTGCTTCCGCTATGTTTTACGTGATTTAACTCTGTGTTGTGCACGAGGCCTGACACAGAAGCCGACGTTTATGCTAACAGACTACACAAGGGAGATGTCTTCGCACACCTCACCAGCTTCAAGCAAACGTCCGAAAACAATATCCAAAAGAAGCGTCTCAGCAAGAGAAGTCCAACGCTACCACTCTTACTTCAATCGGAGCTGTCTATCGTCGACAATCGAAGAAGATAAGGTTCGGTGAAAAGTAACTAGGGTATCGCGACAAAGTTTGCTATCGGGAAATATTCTAAGTGTCGGGAACAATAATAGAGAACAAGGCCAAGCTCCCTATTAAATCTCACTGCTGACAAAACTGGGAACAGATCCACCGACAACTTAAGCTATCACAGCTGATATTCCCGCTCGCAAACAGATCTTGCAACATATCTCACTCTAAACCAAAACAGATCTCTACTAACTCAAACGACGTCGCAGAGAACTACTGTCGCAACTGGACACGTCACCCGCTACTCACTGCTGAACAACTAAGCAACATCTGTTCACAACGCAACAACAGATCTCTCACACAGCTGAGAGCTAACGCAACTCACAGCTGAGTCTTCTTCGCTAAACCAAAACGCTGTCGTTCCAACTAATCCAACGACGACGTTTAGCTACTCACTGCTGAAACACGCTAGTGCACTCTCTATTGCTCAGCGACAACAGATCTCGCTTCGACTGCTGAAAACAACCACTCAGCGACAACTGCTGACGTCACCACTGCTGAACGCTAACATTCAGCGATGACCCAGTACTCACTACTGATAGATTCCGCGCCCAAACTCTAACTCTCCAGAACTGTTCTAAGGACTAAAACAAAACCCGATAGCTTCTCAAAGCATAACAACTCAAAGCTGATCTCAATAAAACCCGATTAATTAACTCAATTAATCTCATCCGCTTTCTATCTCACATCTCTCCCCCACTAAAACAGGATTTCGTCCTCGAAATCAAACAGCTCAAGATCAAGAGTTCAAGATAACTGGGGAAAAGAACTTAAGCAAACATCTACCAGGAAATAACAAAGAACCAACTACTAGAATCTAAGGCAATGCTCACTCAAACAGATGCGGCCACTCACGCTGCATCTTCTCTTTCAGTTCCCAGGTAGCTTCCTCTCTACCATGCTTGCTCCACTGAACCATCACTTAGGGAATGGTTTTGTTCCTCAACTGTTTCTCCTAGTTCCCAGGTAGCTTCCTCTCTACCATGCTTGCTCCACTGAACCATCACTTAGGGAATGGTTTTGTTCCTCAACTGTTTCTCCTTCCTATCCAGAATCTGCAAGTGATACTCAACGTAACTCAAAGTAATCAAGCTCTACCTTGTCTGTCCTCAACACATGAGATGGATCTGGCTCATACTTCCTCAACATCGAAACATGAAACACATCATGTAAGGAGGACAATTCTTGTGATGCCAAAACCCAAGGGAGTCAACAGAGTGGGAAAAATTTAAGAATTAAAACAAATTGAAAGACCAAATTCGAATATATAAACTGAAAGCTGGAACGATGCTAATGGCCCCAAGGGAAAATAAAAAAAAACAGATGACAAACAGATTTCTATTCATAATGCAACTGCGATGTTACAACTACTGGACTTTACATAAGTTCACAATTGTTGCAACAGATCTTAATACAATTGACAAAAGATCCAAAACAACAAAAGCTAAGACTCTGCGGAAGACACCGGCCTTTGACAAACACATTTCCCCCAATTCAGATCAACTAGCACCACCCGCCTGCTCCTGAGATGCCTCACCTGCATTGAGAAAACTAATGAGCCTAGGGGCTCAACAAGTAAAGCTGGAAGTAACAATATCATAATTCAGGAGACTGAACTGGAACTTGCTAAACAAGGACAATTCAAAACTCGAATCTGAATTGTTTATACTGAATGATGATGATCTAGAGGCACTCTGTTGGTCCTTGTGCATGAAGCATGATAACTACTGATCAGTAATTCTCTGTGAAGGGATTACAATATTTCCATAATCCTTTCCCTTCCACGAAGGGATTATGGTCCTACTGTAATCCTGTCCCTTCACAATGACCGGGTCCTCTAATCCTGGAACTTGCTAAACAAGGACAATTCAAAACTCGAATCTGAATTGTTTATACTGAATGATGATGATCTAGAGGCACTCTGTTGGTCCTTGTGCATGAAGCATGATAACTACTGATCAGTAATTCTCTGTGAAGGGATTACAATATTTCCATAATCCTTTCCCTTCCACGAAGGGATTATGGTCCTACTGTAATCCTGTCCCTTCACAATGACCGGGTCCTCTAATCCTGAAGTCTGAACTTTACTTCTCTCTGGGATAGCTTTATACTAGCTCTTGATCGAAAATCGATCACTGAAATCTGGTGGAATCACTGCCATGAAACTCATTTTATTTTAAAATTGCTACTGAGTGTACA
>KV011836.1:129544-160419 GCA_001598015.1 Dorcoceras hygrometricum
CTAACCAAGACCAACTGGTTCTTGCAGGCACTATCAGTGATACCTAGGGGATCATGGGGCGATGTTGCTAGACGCTTTACCATGATCCGATGGGCAAGTCCGGAATTGTGATTCCGGAGCCACAATGGTTGTGGGCCCACGGCTAGCTGTATCCCTGAACCATTGAGGGTCACACAAGCACTGGATTCGAGATTCCCGCACGGACACACAGCTCAATGTGTTGAGCACAAGAAGAGGATTTTGGGGAGTGCGATTTCCTAAAAGTCAACTCGGGTCAAATCGAGATTTCCCGACGTTGAGGGGCAAAACGGTCATTTTGCACTGGGGTTCTGAAAAATTGTTTTTCAGATCATAGTATTAAGTTTTGGAAACTGAGTCGATCGGTCCGATCTGATAGGCGATCGGAGTTACGATGAAGTCTCGGTGG
Organism: Dorcoceras hygrometricum; assembly: GCA_001598015.1. NCBI lineage: Eukaryota > Viridiplantae > Streptophyta > Magnoliopsida > Lamiales > Gesneriaceae > Dorcoceras > Dorcoceras hygrometricum. The sequence continues at coordinate 129,972 of KV011836.1, forward strand.
TGGAGATGAACTGAATGTTCATCCGTTGGACCCGGGCCCGTTGGGCCGGTCCAAGTCCAACACTAAGATCTATTTAATAATGGATTAGACTTCATAACAACACTTAACACTCACAACTCAACCCTAAACCTAGCATTGGCAGTCGCCTCCCTCCTCTCTCACAAAGCCGCCGCCGCCTCGAGTCGCCGAAATTCGTTCCGGCCAATTCGACGAGGAGAATCCGTCCGCACAGATCTCGTCACGCCTTCTAGTGCAGGGTGATGAAGGAGTCTCGTATCCGGTCGTGGACCGGATTGGCGTTATCTACCGCAGTCTACCGTGAAGTGCCGCTTTCTTTACGAAACCGGTCGGAGCTAGGCACAAGTGCCAGCAAGGTAGTGTTTTGAACACCCTATGAATTTCATAGACATTAATTGTTAATTATCATGTATTGATCATCTCCCGGAATCTATTTTATGTTCTTCCGCTGCCTCGCCGGGGGGCGCGATCCGGATCCCAACAGATATATAGTAAACATTTGGATGAGCATGTTGAGCACTTGAGGCTCGTACTAACAACACTTAGGGCGGAATATCTGTATGCTAATTTCAAGAAGTGTGTGTTTTGTACGGAAAAACTTGTTTTCCTTGGATATGTTGTGAGCTCTCAAGGTATATAATTGGATGAAGAAAAGGTGAGTGCTATTCGTGATTGGCCAACGCCTACTACTGTCGGTCAAGTTCGGAGCTTCCATGGCCTTGCCAGCTTCTACAGGAGGTTTCAAGACACCGTATGAGATATGGATGGGCAAACCACCCAAGTACTCATTTATGAGGATTTGGGGATGTCCTGCTTACGTGAAGCAGACAGTGGAAGATAAGCTGGATACGAGATCCATCTTATGCTACTTCATTGGGTATCCAAAGAATTCCATTGGATACTACTTCTACTATCCCAGCGAAACAAAAGTGTTTGTTTCTAGGAATGCCACCTTTATGGAAAGGGAATTTCTACTTGATAGAAAGGGTAAAATATTAGAACTCGAAGAGGTTCGAGATCCAATCGAAGTACCAGGTGAGTCTCCCACACCTACAGAGCCAGTACCAGAAATGGTCGCACCTAGGAGATTCGAAAGGATTCCTAGAGCTCCTGAGAGATATGGTTTTCTCCTTGAATATGATCAAGGTGATCAAGTTGTTGGATCTGATCCAAGAACTTTCAAGGAGGCAATTTCCGATGCTGATTCTAACTTATGGCTTGAAGAAATGCAGTCTGAGTTTGACTCAATGCATGCTAACCAAGTTTGGACTCTTGTTAACCCTCCCGAAGGAATCGTTCCTATTGGGTGTAAATGGGTATACAAGAGGAAACTTGGGCCTGATGGTAAGGTAATGACCTACAAGGCACGACTAGTCACAAAAGGTTACACTCAAAGGCAAGGTGTTGACTATGATGAAACCTTCTCGCCAGTCGCAATGTTCAAGTCAATTAGAATATTGTTAGCCATAGCCGCATGGTACGACTATGAGATATGGCAAATGGATGTGAAAACTGCGTTCCTTAATGGAAACATTAAGGAAGAGATCTATATGATGCAGCCTGAGGGTTTCACATTTGTTGGAAGCGAGCATAAGGTATGCAAGCTTCAGAGATCGATCTACGGTCTCAAACAAGCATCGCGAAGTTGGAACCTGAGATTCGATGAAACAATTAAGAAATTTGGTTTCATCAAGAATCCCGAGGAGCCATGTGTCTATAAAAAGGTAGTTAAAAGCGCTGTGACGTTCCTAGTACTTTATGTTGATGACATTCTACTCATTGGGAATGATGTAGGAATGTTGCAGTCAACTAAAGTATGGTTGTCTAGCAGATTTTCGATGAAGGACATGGGTGAAGCATCCTATATTCTTGGAATACAGATCTATCAGGATAGATCTAAACGGATGCTCGGACTCACCCAAGCTACCTTCATCGATACCATACTTAAGAGGTTCTCTATGGAAGAGTCCAAGAGAGGACACCTACCTATGTGCCACGGGGTCACTCTATCTAAGTCTATGTGTCCAAAGACTGATGAAGAGATAGAGAGTATGGCACGTGTACCATATGCCTCGGCAATAGGTAGTATTATGTATGGCATGATCTCGACTAGACCGGATGTCGCGTATGCTCTGAGTGTCACGAGCCGCTACCAGGCCAACCCCGGCCAATTGCATTGGAAGGCTGTGAAGGATATTCTTAAGTACTTACGAAGGACTAAGAATATGTCCATGGTCTATGGGGGTGGTGAACTGAAACTGGAAGGCTACACTGATTCTACCTTCCAGTGTGACGTGGATGATTTGAAATCAACCTCTGGATTTGATTCATGCTCAATGGTGGTGCTGTCTCTTGGAAGAGTTCCAAGCAAGACACCATCGCGGATACAACCACTGAGGCTGAGTACATTGCAGCATCAGCTGCTGCTAAGGAGGCCGTTTGGATAAGGAATTTCGTCCAAGAGTTGGGCGTCATTCCAAATGGAGTTGGTCCAGTCCCGGTGTACTGCGACAACACGGGTGCCGTTGCGCAAGCAAAGGAGCCTAGGTCTCACCAAAGATCCAAACACATACTGAGGAAATACCACATAATCCGGGATATTGTGGCTAGAGGTGACATAGCAGTTGAGAGAGTCGCCTCTGCGGACAACGTTGCTGATCCACTTACGAAGCCCTTGCCAGGACCCTTGTTTGAAAAACATCGCGAAACAATGGGACTGCGTCTGATGAGTAATTGGCTTTAGGTCAAGTGGGAGATTGTTAGAGTAGATGCCCAACTAGCCAACTTGTGGCGTGTGGGTTTATAGACTCTTGTATATGACAATCTTTATATATGATATTCGCATTTATCCATATGACATTCTTTACTTTCATTGTGTGTATAATGATTTACAATTGCGTTGAGTAAAGACCTAGAATGCACTCAAGTGTATGTTAGATTTGATAGTGGGTATGACGGCTATCATGAAACACATCTAATAGTCAATGTGTATTCTGAACATGTTACTAGTCGATTGGGCCGTCAAAATGAGGATAAGGCCGCCCGAGTTCGAGACTAGTATCTGCGATGCGAAGTACCATGTTTCATTGTTAGGGAACATTGTGATGTTCTGAGCATGCAGATAGATAGTGACCTGGTGATCTATCGAACTACCCTCCTACGGACTGTCCAAGTGGTTACCATTTGTCGAGTGGATAAGTCCGAGGTCTTGGTTGTACTGATTAGTCCTCATGACTCGAAACGTCATTGAGACCCTACATGATAGGAGTCTCACTTTGACCCGTTTGCCGACTCACTTGGGGTCATAAGGCGACTGGATTGGGTGAGACCCCGATGCATGTAGGAGTCGATGCATCGTTGTCGAGGATTCACCGCTCGCAGACATGCGTGGATATCCTATGCTATCTGAGGGGATAATAGTGTATAAATCTCTGGACAGAGTACTAGAAGTGTTTTAGGTAAATGTGTTTACCTAGTTACACTCGTGATGTCACTATTCGATCTCCAAGATGTATGTATAGCTATCGGATCTATAGCGACTCTCGATTTACCAATGGTCGTTGATCTGATCGAGATATATGGATTGAAAGGACCGTATTGTACGCTAACCACGACCAACTGGTTCTTGCAGGCACTATCAGTGATACCTAGGGGATCATGGGGCGATGTTGCTAGACGCTTTACCATGATCCGATGGGCAAGTCCGGAATTGTGATTCCGGAGCCGCAATGGTTGTGGGCAAGTGAAATAGCCGGATCACTGCCGAGCGCTGTTATTACTCTTTTGCAGGGCTTTGAAGATGTGTTTCCCGAAGAGCTTCCGGAGGGATTACCACCCCTTAGGGGAATTGAGCATCAAATTGACTTGGTGCTGGGGAGTGCTTTGCCAAATCGTCCAGCATATAGGTGCAATCCAGAAGAGGCTAAAGAGCTTCAACGACAGGTGAGTGAGCTTTTACTTAAGGGCTATGTGCGTGAGTCCATGTCACCTTGTGTTGTGCCTGTTTTATTGGTGCCAAAGAAAGATGGATCTTGGCGGATTTGTGTAGATTGCAGGGCTATCAATAACATTACTATCAAGTATAGACATCCCATACCTAGACTAGATGATATGTTGGATGAGTTGCACGGGTCTACCATCTTTAGTAAAATTGATCTTAAAAGTGGTTACCATCAGATTAGGATGAGGGAAGGTGATGAGTGGAAAACTGCGTTTAAGACCAAGTATGGCTTGTATGAATGGTTAGTGATGCCATTTGGTTTAACGAATGCACCGAGCACTTTTATGCGACTAATGAACCATGTCCTACGTACATACATTGGTAAGTTTGTAGTGGTTTACTTTGACGATATCTTGATATATAGCAAACATTTAGATGAGCATGTTGAGCACTTGAGGCTCGTACTAACAACACTTAGGGCGGAACATCTGTATGCTAATTTCAAGAAGTGTGTGTTTTGTACGGAAAAACTTGTTTTCCTTGGATATGTTGTGAGCTCCCAAGGTATACAAGTGGATGAAGAAAAGGTGAGTGCTATTCGTGATTGGCCAACGCCTACTACTGTCGGTCAAGTTCGGAGCTTCCATGGCCTTGCCAGCTTCTACAGGAGGTTTGTAAGAGATTTTAGCGCACTAGCAGCACCTATGACAGCGGTGATCAAGAAGAACGCTCCTTTCCATTGGGGCGCAGAGCAAGAGAAGTCCTTTCAAATCATTAAGCATAAACTGATTAATGCTCCTGTACTTGTATTGCCTGCTTTTTCTAAAACTTTTGAAATTGAATGTGATGCTTCAGGATTAGGTATTGGGGGAGTGTTAATGCAAGGAGGAAGGCCCGTTGCTTACTTTAGCGAGAAACTTACTGGTGGCGCGTTGAACTACCCAACTTATGACAAGGAGTTGTACGCCTTGGTGAGGTCTCTTGAGGCATGGCAGCACTACCTTAGGCCGAAGGAGTTTGTGATTCACACGGATCATGAGTCTCTCAAGCACCTTAGAGGGCAGCAAAAGCTTAACAAGAGGCATGCCAAGTGGGTGGCATTCATCGAGACATTTCCCTATGTGATCAAGTACAAACAAGGTAAGGAAAACATAGTGGCCGATGCACTATCACAAAGGTATGTTTTATTCTCCACCCTAGGTTTGAAGTTCTTGGGATTTGAACATGTAAAAGAGTTATATGCACTAGATGATGATTTTAAGGATGTGTTTGAGTGTTGCATGCATGGAACACATGAAAAATTTTATTTGCATGAGGGTTTCTTATTTAGGGAACATAGATTGTGCATCCCTAAGTCTTCCATTAGATAATTGCTTGTTAAAGAAGCGCATGGGGGTGGCCTAATGGGACATTTTGGTGTGGCTAAGACCTTGAACACATTGCATGAACATTTTTTTTGGCCTCATATGAAACATGATGTCCAGCGTCATTGTGAAAGGTGTATAACATGTAGACAAGCAATGTCTAGGGTACAACCCCATGGGCTGTATATGCCACTTCCTATTCCTACTGAACCTTGGGTTGACCTATCTATGGATTTTGTTCTGGGGCTACCTAGGTCTAAGAAAGGAAGGGATTCTATTTTTGTGGTGGTTGACCGTTTCTCCAAAATGGCTCATTTTATTGCATGTCATAAAGCGGATAATGCTTCTAATGTGGCTGAATTGTTCTTTAGGGAGGTTGTTAGACTGCATGGGATGCCTAGGAGCATTGTGTCTGATAGGGATACACGATTTTTGAGTTACTTTTGGAAGACGCTATGGTGCAAGCTTGGTACTAAGTTACTCTTTTCTACTACTTGTCACCCTCAGACGGATGGACAAACTGAAGTTGTTAATAAGACTTTAGGGACACTATTGCGTGCCATAATAAGCAAGAATTTAAAGAGTTGGGAAGAGTGTTTACCTTTTGTCGAGTTTGCATATAATAGGAGTGTTCACTCTACTACAGGGTTTTCTCCATTTGAGATTGTATATGGTTTTAACCCACTAACTCCTATGGATTTGTTGTCTCTCCCTATGAGTGAAAGATTGAACTTGGATGGCAAGAAAAAGGCTGAGTATGTGAGAACTCTACATGAGAAGGTCAGAGCCAACATCGAGAAGAAGATTCAGCAATACACCAGGCAAGCCAACAAAGGAAAGAAGAAGGTTAATTTTGAGCCTGGAGACTGGGTGTGGCTGCACTTAAGGAAAGAACGGTTCCCAGAGAAGAGGCGTTCCAAACTCTTACCAAGGGGCGATGGACCATTCCAAGTGCTAGAGAGGATCAATGACAATGCTTACAAGTTGGATCTACCCGGTGAGTATAATGTGAGTGCTACTTTTAATGTTAGTGACCTCTCTTTATTCGATGTAGGTCACGATCAAGATTTGAGGACAAATCCTTCTCAAGAGGGGGAGGATGATGCCATCACAGCTATACGACGGGATCCATTAGCATTTCCCTCGGGACCAATCACAATAGGACGCAGCAAGAAGTTCAAAGAAGCCCTTCACGGACTCGTCTTTAGCACCCAAGAAATGTTTAAAGAAGAGGGGAATCCTGCACATGAAAATCTAGTTGGAGGATTAAGAGATTATATTGTCAATATTATTCAAGTCCAAGACTAACAAATGAAGATGAACAAAAAAGAACGAGTTCATAGGACATTTGGTTTCACATGCATAAGACATTTGGTTTGTTTTGGCTTTTAAATTACTTTCCTTAAGATAAGATTTTCAAATATTATTAGATAAGGTAGGAGATTGGGTCCTTCCATGACTAGGAGATTTGTTTCCTAATAAAAGGGGATTCTAGATGGGAAGGAATCCTTAGGACTCTAGGAAACAAGTTTATATATATGTTAGGAGATGTATTTCGAAATTCATTGAAGTTTTATGAATAAAAACCTTTTGTTTTCTTGCAAAGTTGGTGTTTACCTCAAAAAAAATCAAACTTATCAAAGTCTATAACTTTGTGGCATTTGTCGGTTGATCTTCGCACGGATTGTCAAAGACGAGTTCCTTTGAAGGTTCGTTTGAGATTAATCGTTTTCTTTTCGTTGTGATTTTTGTTTCCTTTGAGAATTCATACGGAAAAGGATTTCACACATCCTAAACATCTTGTTCTAACGATCGGGCATAATTCGGTTCTCTTGGCTATTGAATTGAGGGCGCGTGGCAATCAATATCACGTGTTTGTCTTTCTTAACCAACGAGAATCATATCAGTTGAAGTGCAGTACGGCTCAAGCGCAGATCAAGTGCAGAGTACAAGTGCAGTGTTCAAGTGTCGTTGCATAGACAAGCGCATAGTGATCAAGTGCAGGTCAGATCACTATGCACAATATCAATTCATCATATGAATCCGATTGATTATTATAACAGTGTGCTTGCTGATTGTCAGGCCTCGTGCTCACAACAGAGTAAAATCACACAAACACAAGCGGAAGCTACTAAAAAGCGGGTAAAATTTTTGCTTTTGGCCTGACGGTTTAAAACAATATAATTTAAAATACGAAAATACTCAAAATATATATCCCAGTTTAACAAAACCACCACAACAAACGGTACAACATAAAAATGTATCAAATACCCTGTAACAACCACAACTGAGTACAACAAAATACAACAATAGCACAGGGCATCCCCTGGCTAACTATACCGATACATAAATATATGATATACGCTACTGGGATACTCTAACCACCTCCTGGGGCACCTCTAGCTGGGTCAGCACCACGGCCAGCTGAATAACCTGGGAAACCTGAACAACAACAGGCAAACAAACAAACCAAGCCCCAGAGAGACATGGGGTCAAACCCCAGTACGGAGAGCAACTGAAACAGCTAAAGAAAAGCATAAGATAAAATGCAGATGCTATGCATGAGACACCGGATAACAGCTGAAGGCTACAACTGAAAAGGGAGCCAAGGAAATCAAACATAGCTCCACAAGATCTGCAACGAACTGTGGCCACGGGGTGTGTTCAAAGTGTGGTATTGAGCCACTCGCCTTGACGCCACACCCGAATACCAGATGCATCAAACAACTCAACCTTCCGTTGAACAACTCATGAACTGTGGTAGTTAACCACTCGGCGCATGAGGGCTAACAATCCTAGCAGGGAGATGCGAGTGCGGTATCGCCGCTCGCCCTTGCATCCTAGTAAGAAACAACAGCACAATACAACGAGATACAAAGCAAGGGATCCGAAATGCAAGTGAATAAATGTGTGTATGCACATAACAGCAAGTAGCTAGCATAACACAAATGCACAGCAAGCAATACACCACAATATTCACGGTAATCCCAACCAGAGATGCAAACCAGCTCTCACATTAAATCCCACGCTAATCCAAGCTGAATTTCAAGCTCAAGATCCGTACCTTAATTCTGTGCAACGATTACCACAATTACAGGCCCGAGAAATCTGATTCCAACACCTGCTAAACACATGCACAACAGATCTCAGGCATTACACATAAAGTCACGGCCAACTACCAAAGCTCACGGATGGGAGTCATATACTCAAACCAGTGACCAATCCCAAAAATACAACTTAACAGGAAGCTTAAATTAAGGCAAGGAACAAGACTCATCGCAAAAGAATGAACTTCTACCTGAACTACACAACGCACGAACGGGCAGTAACTCGCGTTCCACAACTAGCCAATCGTGGCCTCCAAAGGTTGTATCGGATGAAAGAGCTTCTCAAGAGGAGTCCAACGCTACCTCGAACTTGCAAAAAGGTGGTCGGAAACGAAGGGAATTCTCCGAAGAAACTCACGGAGAACAGTGTTCTAGGGTTCGAAGCGAAGAACAACAATCGTGAGAAAATATCGCTAAGTATGGAATCTGATAATCCAGTCGAAGACCAAGTCTTCTAATATATATATACACTTCACACCAGCTGACAGCAGCAAGAGCAGATTCCACCGACAAAACCAGTCGACACTAAATATGTTCCCAAATCAGCAGCTGGATAAACCAACAGCTGGTGAATTAAATCCACAGACAAATTTCAGCTGTTGCACTGTTCCACAAACCAACGGCTGGTCACTAACCCAACGGCTGAATAAGTGCTACAACATATTCCTACTGCTGGACACTAAAATTTCCAACAGCTGAAAAACCCAACGGCTGATAAAGCACCACGTGAAATCTTGCGATAGCTGATGTCTAACGAAAACTATATATATACACTTCACACCAGCTGACAGCAGCAAGAGCAGATTCCACCGACAAACCAGTCGACACTAAATATGTTCCCAAATCAGCAGCTGGATAAACCAACAGCTGGTGAATTAAATCCACAGACAAATTTCAGCTGTTGCACTGTTCCACAAACCAACGGCTGGTCACTAACCCAACGGCTGAATAAGTGCTACAACATATTCCTACTGCTGGACACTAAAATTTCCAACAGCTGAAAAACCCAACGGCTGATAAAGCACCACGTGAAATCTTGCGATAGCTGATGTCTAACGAAAACCAACTGCTTGTCCAAACACTCCACTCCAAAACGACGATGTTTCCACCTCGTGCTACAGGAACGCTGACCCGCGTTGACGTCTGCTCTCAGCGATACAACCAGGCGACACGCATGCAAACAGATCCCTCGCTGCTGATACCCAAAACGCTGCATTTCAACTAACTAAAACGGTGTCGCACCAACTAATATAAACGCTGTCGTTTTATAATCAACGCAAAAAACAACAAGGCAACATCTGAAATTCTAAAACGCTAACAGAATTCACCTAAACGACGGCGTATTGATCTCCCGCGATACCAAATACACGCTGCTACCACATTTCACCAAATCGATCAGCTTTCACCACAAAATCAGATTTCTCCTCCAAAAACTCAAAAATACGAAAACTTCCAGAATTGTTCTAAATGTGAAATATGACCCGAAAATACAATCGAAACCTTCAAATTGGAATTTGAACATCCAGAAATCCTTAAAAACCGATTACTCCAATAATTAATCTTTTAATAATTTCAGGTCTCACATTTCTCCCCCACTAAAAATGATTTCGTCCTCGAAATCAAACAACAATTCTTGGAAATACAACACAGCAACAGAAAACCAAAACAAAAAATCGCCCAACACAAGGCCAAGAGTTCATGATAACTGAGCAAGCAACTAACAACAACTAGGAAGAAATACAACCAACAACTACAACTACTGGGAATCTAGCACAACAGCTACTCAAACAGATGCGGCCACTCGCGCTGCATCTTTTCTTCCAACTCCCAAGTAGCTTCTTCCCTACCATGCTTGCTCCATTGCACCATCACCAACGGAATGGTATTATTCCTTAACTGTTTCTCTTTTCTATCAAGGATCTGCAAGGGATTTTCCAGATAGCTCAACGTCTGATCTAGATCAACCTCGTCAGTTCTAAGCACATGAGACGGATCTGGCTCATACTTCCTCAACATGGAAACATGGAAGACATCATGTAGAGAAGTTAATTTCGGAGGAAACAACAGCCGATACGCTAACGGGCCAATCCTCTCAACGATCTCATATGGTTTGACGTAACGAGGGGCTAACTTTCCCATGTGACCAAAGCGCATAACACTGCGAAACTGAGAAACTTTAAGGAATACCTGATCACCAACATGAAACTCTAGAGGTCGACGCCTCTTATTTGCATAACTGGCTTGGCGATCCTGGGCAGCTTTCATCCACTGTCGAATTAGATCAACATGATCCTTCATTTGCTGCACAAAGTCTGGGGCAGATAGCTGCTTCTCCCCCACTTCTTCTCAACATACTGGCGATCTGTACTTCCTGTCATATAAAGCCTCAAATGGCGTCATGTCAATCGTCACTTGATAGCTGTTATTGTAGGAAAACTCTACTAAAGACAACGCGTCTTGCCAGCTACCTCAAAAATCCATCACAACAACTCGTAAAATATCCTCCAACGTCTGGATAGTTCTCTCAGATTGGCCATCTGTCTGGGGGTGATATGCTGTGCTCATAGCCAATCTGGTATCCAAAGCTGCTTGCAAGCTCTTCCAAAACCTGGAAGTGAACCTTGGATCTCGGTCTGAAATGATCGAAACAGGCACACCGTGCAATCTAACCACGAAATCTACGTACAGTTTCGCCATATTCTTCAGAGAAAAGGTCATACCATAGGGAATAAAATGTGCAGACTTCGACAATCGGTCGATAAACACCCAAATAGCATCGCATCCTCTGCCGGTACGAGGCAGATGCGTCACGAAATCCATAGCTATATGCTCCCAATTCCATTGGGGCACTTACAAACTCTGCAACAGACCATCAGGTTTCATCCTCTCGGCCTTAACCATCTGACAGTTCAAACAACGAGCAACAAATCCAGCAACGTCGCTCTTCAGGACAGCCCACCAGAAGTGCGGCTTCAACGCAACATGGAAGAACACTGTGTCTACTGCAGTGCGCTTCCCAAAGGATCTCCTCCTTCAAATCAATGAGGTTAGGCACAACCAGCCTGCCACGAAACCTCAAGCAACCGTCAGAAGAAACAGCATAATCCTCAAGTTCCCCAGCCTTGACTTTCAACTTCAACTCGTGGATGGAAGGATCAGTCCTTTGAGCTGCTTGAATAGTCGAAACAATTTGTGGCTCCACTTGGAAAGAAGAAACCACAACAAAATCCTCAGCCGGGTAGAATCTCCAACCAGTAGTATTGAGATGCTCCTGGTCCTTAGAATATACAACAAAGCAAGCATCTCCCTAGCCTTCCTGCTCAAAGCATCGGCCACTACGTTCGATTTCCCAGGCTGATACTTGATCTCGCAATCAAAGTCCTTTAGTAGCTCCATCCAACGACGCTGTCTCATATTCAAGTCAGGCTGCGAAAACAAATACTGCAAACTCTTGTGGTCCGAGTACACCACAAATTGCTCGCAATACAGGTAATGACGTCAGATCTTCAACGCAAAAGCCACCACTGCTAGCTCCAAATCATGGACTGGATAACGAGTCTCATGCGGTTTCAACTGCCGTGAGGCATACGTAATGACTCGACCATTCTGCATCAAAACACAGCCCAATCCATTGAGCGAAGCATCAGAACAAACAACAAAACCACCTGATCCGCATTGCTTAGTCCAGGTGCAGTAGTCAGTTTCTCCTTGAGCAATTGGAACGCATTCTCGCATTGCTTAGTCCACACAAACCGCTTGTCCTTCTGAGTCAATTGAGTCATCGGCTTTGCTATGCTAGAGAATCCTTCAATGAAACGACGGTAATAGCCAGCCAGACCCAAGAAACAGCGAACCCAAGAAATTGCAAATCTCCGACACATTCCTGGGATGCTCCCAGTTCAAAACAGCATCAAACTTACTGGGATCAACAGAAATCCCCTCGGCTGAAATAACATGACCCAAGAATACGACGCGATCCAGCCAAAACTCGCACTTGGAGAATTTAGCATACAGCTGCTGGTCTCTCAACGTCTGAAGGATGGGATGCTCCCAGTTCAAAACAGCATCAAACTTACTGGGATCAACAGAAATCCCCTCGGCTGAAATAACATGACCCAAGAATACGACGCGATCCAGCCAAAACTCGCACTTGGAGAATTTAGCATACAGCTGCTGGTCTCTCAACGTCTGAAGGACAATTCTCAGGTGCTCCTTATGCTCCAAAGGAGTCTTAGAATATACCAAGATGTCGTCAATGAACACTATCACGAACTGATCTATGAACTCTCTGAATACCCAGTTCATCAGTTCCATAAAGACTGCAGGTGCGTTGGTCAGCCCAAACGGAATAACCAGGAATTCGAAATGCCCGTACCTAGTACAAAAATCAGTCTTTGCAACATCTTGATCTCTTACTCTCAGCTGATGGTACCCCGAACGCAAGTCAATCTTCGAATACACCGCAGAACCTTGCAGCTGATCAAACAGATCATCGATCCTCGGCAACGGGTACTTGTTCTTGACAATCGCTTTATTTAACTGGCGGAAATCAATGCACATCCGCATTGAGCCATCCTTCTTCTTCACAAACAAAATGGGCGCTCCCCACGGTGACATGCTAGGTCGGATGAAACCTTTCTCTAGCAAATCGTCCAGGTGCACCTTGATTTCTCTCAACTTCGCAGGCGCCAAATGATACGGGGCACGAGAAATCGGAGCTGTGCCAGGCACCATCTCTATGCTGAAGTCAATCTCCCTCCTCGGAGGAAAACCAGGAATCTCCTCCGAAAACACATCGGGAAAATGTCGCACCACGGGAACGTCACTAAGCTGCACACGAGAAGAAGAAGACGCATCCAAAGTGTAAATCATGAAACCAGCATTCCCTAAGGACAACAAGCTAAACATCTCCATCGCTGAGACTAACGGGATCTTCGATCGAGAATGCTGGCCGTAGAAGTCCCACTTCTCTCCAAACAGAGGCCTAAAACGAACAATCCCATGGAAACAATCCACGAAGGCCCTATAGTTGGAAAACACATCCATTCCAACAATACAATCGAAATCCCACAACATCAGACGGATCAAATATGCTACCAACACATGGTCACTAAATCTCAAAACGCCATCTAACAAAACCTCCTGGGAATCAGGCTCACACCGCCAGGGGTAGAAACAGAAACAGCATAGCGCAAAGAAATGGTATGCAGACCATGCTCAATAACAAAAGTATCAGAGATGAAAGAATGCGATGCATCGGTGTCAAACAACACACGCGCAGGAAAATCGAAAACAAGACATGTACCTACAATCACCCTGCTCGGCATCTCCTCCGCCTGCTAGTCATGACGTTGGCCTGAGCATGCTGAGGTCCAGAATAGAACGGCTGAGACGATTGTCCGAATCGCGACGGACCAGGCTGCTGGAACGGCCTGAACTGAGTCTCACCAATCCTGGGATGCTGAAACTGAGTGGAACGACCCCTAGACTGTCCTCCACGCCCCTGAGGCGGGGCTGCGGCTAGCTGTGATCCAGCTGACGGACACACCCTAGCGAAATGCCCATACTGACCGCAAATATTGCAAGAGCCCTGAACACTAACACACTGGGTAGAAGGATGCTTACCACCGCAATAACAACAGAACTCAGCCCGAGAACCACTGCTACTTGAGCTACCTGAACCAGAAGATCCAGAACCAGACTTCTTCTTGAACTGTTGACCACGGGGTTGAAACCTCTGACGGCCAGACTGCTGTGCCACCTGCGGCTGCTGCTGCTGCTGGGGCTGATGTGCTGACTGGGAAAACTGTGCTCCCTGAACAGCGGGGCGACCACCCTGCGCTACCTGCTGCCTACGAGAACGGTGACTCCTCAAACCCTCCTCAATATCGATAGCACTATCCACTACTTCAGCATAAGTCTTGGGTTTGCTTGTCAGCACCATCTGATACAGTTCCTCATTCAAACCCTCTAAAAATCTGGTCCTCTTGGCCCTCCCCCGGCCTGAAACATGAGGGACGTACGCAAACAAATAAGAAAACATCCGATCGTACTCACGGACAGACATCGAGCCCTGCTCCAGATGATAAAAATCCCGCTCACGGGGCATTCACATATGACTCAGGAACATACTCCTGCCTAAAAGTCTCGCAAAAGCTGTCCCAAGTAATCCCAACGCGGTCTCCAACAAAGTACTAGAAGCACCTCGCCACCAGCGCTCTGCACCCTTCCTCAGCTGGAGGGTCACCAAACTCAAACGAAGCTCATCGTCATACTGGACAAAATCGAAAAGACCAGTGATGTTCCAAAGCCACGAATCTGCATCCTCGCTCGACTCTTCGCCATTGAAAACCTGAGGATTCATCCTCTGAAACCTCACTATCACAACGTCCATCCTCTCTACAGGGGTCGGCAAAACCACAACCTCCTCCTCTTCCTCATGGCTACTACGAGTACGACTAGGAGCACTACACCGATCCTCATTCTGTCCCTCCGACCCCTGAAACTGCCCCCTACCTCTAGCTCTACGTCTAGGCGGCATCTACGAAGTCACTCAACAGGATAAGGCAACAGAGAACAGATACATCATAGATATCACAATAATATGCAGCACATAATCACATAGCCAAGCACATGCAACACACGACACTGTGCCTAAACTCAAGTGTGATCAAAGAAATCGAGCTTATCCCAGCTTAAGCTCTGATACCAAAAATGTCAGGTCTCGTGCTCACAACAGAGTAAAATCACACAAACACAAGCGGAAGATACTAAAAAGCGGGTAAAATTTTTGCTTTTGGCCTGACGATTTAAAAAAATATAATTTAAAATACGACAATACTCAAAATAGATCAGTTTAACAAAACCACCACAACAAACGGTACAGCATAAACATGTATCAAATACCTGGTAACAACCACAACTGAATACAACAAAATACAACAATAGCACAGGGCATCCCCTGGCTAACTATACCGATACATAAATATATGTTATACGCTACTGGGATACTCTAACCACCTCCTGGGGCACCTCTAGCTGGGTCAGCACCACGACCAGCTGAATAACCTGGGAAACCTGAACAACAACAGGCAAACAAACAAACCAAGCCCCAGAGGGACATGGGGTCAAACCCCAGTACGGAGAGCAACTGAAACAGCTAAAGAAAAGCATAAGATAAAATGCAGATGCTATGCATGAGACATCGGATAACAGCTGAAGGCTACAACCGAAAAGGGAGCCAAGGAACTCAAACATAGCTCCACAAGATCTGCAACGAACAGTGGCCACGGGGTGTGTTCAAAGTGTGGTAATGAGCCACTCGCCTTGACACCACACCCTAATACCAGATGCATCAAAAAACTCAACCTGCCTTTGAACAACTCATGAACTGTGGTAGTTAACCACTCGGGGCATGAGGGCTAACAATCCCAGCAGGGAGATGAGAGTGCGGTATCGCCGCTCGCCCTCGCATCCTAGTAAGAAACAACAGCACAATACAACGAGATACAAAGCAAGGGATCCGAAATGCAAGTGAATAAATGCGTGTATGCACATAACAGCAAGTAGCTAGCATAACACAAATGCACAGCAAGCAATACACCACAATATTCAAGGTAATCCCAACCAGAGATGCAAACCAGCTCTCACATTAAATCCCATGCTAATCCAAGCTGGATTTCAAGCTCAAGATCCGTACCTTAATTCTGTGCGACGATTACCACAATTACAGGCCCGAGAATATGATTCCAACACCTGCTAAACACACGCACAACAGATCTCAGGCATTACACATAAAGTCACGGCCAACTACCAAAGCTCACTGCTGGGAGTCATACACTCAAACCAGCGACCAATCCCAACAATACAACTTAACAGGAAGCTTAAATTAAGGCTAGGAACAAGATCTCATTGCAAAATAACGAAGTTCTACCTGAACTACACAACGCACGAACGGGCAGTAACTTCGCGTTCCACTACTAGCCAATCACAGCCTCCAAAAGTTGTATAGGATGAAAGAGCTTCTCAAGAGGAGTCCAACGCTACCTTGAACGTGCAAAAAGGTGGTCGCAAACGATGGGAATTCGCCGGAGAAACTCACGGTGAACAGTGTTTTAGGGTTCGAAGCGAAGAACAACAATCGGGAGAAAATATCGCTAAGTATGGAATCTGATAATCCAGTCGAAGACAAAGTCTTCTAATATATATATACACTTCACACCAGCTGACAGCAGCAAGACCAGATTCCACTGACAAAACCAGTCGACACTAAAGATGTTCCCAAATCAGCAGCTGGATAAACCAACAGCTGGTAAATTAAATCCACCGACAAATTTCAGCTATTGCACTGTTCCACAAACCAACGGCTGGTCACTAACCCAACGGCTGAATAAGTGCTACAACAGATTCCTACTGCTGGACACTAAAATTGCCAAAAGCTGAAAAACCAAACGGCTGATCAAGCACCGCGTGAAATCTTGCGACAGCTGATGTCCAACGAAAACCAACAACTGGTCCAAACGCTCCACTCCAAAACGACGACGTTTCCACCTCGCGCTATAGGAACGCTGACCCCCTTTGACGTCTGCTCTCAGCGATACAACCAGGCGACACACATGCGAACAGATCCCTCGCTGCTGATACCCAAAACGCTGCGTTTCAACTAACTAAAACGGTGTCGCACCAATTAATATAAACGCTGTCGTTTTATAATCAACACAAAACACAACAAGGCAACGTCTGAAATTCTAAAACGCTAACTGACTTCACCTAAACGACGGTGTATTGATCTCCCGTGATACCAAATACACGCTGCTATCAGATTTCACCAAATCGATCAGCTTTCACCACAAAATCAGATTTCTCCTCCAAAAACTCAAAGATACGAAAACTTTCAGAATTGTTCTAAATTTGAAATCTGACCCGAAAATGCAACCGAAACCTTCAAATTGGAATCTGAACATCCAGAAATCCTTAAAAACCGATTAATCCAACAATTAATCTTTTAATAATTTCAGGTCTCACACTAATGATTTGGATGAGGTGTCTGAATGGATCATGTGGACAAGCAAGTAACACGGGGGCTCCTGACGAGAAGAATATAGCTCAGCTGGTTAAGGACAAACCAGCTTGAAGTTAAGAGGACCAGCGGGGAGCAGAAAAACCAGCTGGCCTTATGATATCTGTGAGAAGCTTAATCTCATAGATATATCAACCAGCTGGTTTGAAATCAGCTGGTAATGGAGCAAAGCTGGAGCCTCGAAGCCGCTCAAGAGCAGGAAAGAACAGAACAAGCTCAGCTGCAGACAAAAAGAGGCGCAGATGCATAAGTTGCTCTAGAACAAGATTAAAGATGAAGAGCAACCAGCTTGACGAAGAAACAAGCTGAGAAACTAGATCTAGACAAATCAATCTGGTCAAACAACGCAGTTTGAACAATTCTATAATACCGAATTAATTGGTTCAAACTGATTTGCTTTGTCTTGTCCACATCAAGTACAAGCAAACCGAGCTCGAAGTGATCAAAGGCTGCAGAAGTACCGATGAAAAGAGCTCAAGTCAAATGAAGCCTGCAACGCATTAAAAGCCAAAGGGCACAAGTAAAAATGCGTCAAAATACTTTTCAGAACGGCTACAACTTTGTGTCCAACGGACAAATCTGCTAAGCGGCTTTATATATCAGGCACAATAAAACAGAAGTGAGTGCGCCATAGCAGAGAGAGTGTTGTGCTAATCCATAACATAAGAACAAAAGAAATATCTCAGTTGTAGGGAGCCTCAGTATTCTCAAAGATAGATATCAAATCAGGGTACCATGAGTTGAAAGTTAGGGAGACGGATGTGCATAAGACAGCTTTCAGGACTCGTTATGGGCACTACGAGTTCTTAGTGATGCCGTTTGGACTTCCTAACGCCCCAGCTATCTTCATGGATCTCATGAATCGATTATTTCAGCCTTACCTCTATCAGTTCATCATAGTGTTCATAGACGACATCCTTATCTATTCGAGAACCATAGAGGAGCACAGTCAGCATCTAAGGACAGTCTTATAGTTGTTGAGGGAGAAGAAGCTATTTGAAAAATTCAGCAAGTGCCAATTCTGGCTGGAGAAGGTGGCGTTCTTAGGCCACATTGTGTCGAGTGCGGGTGTGGAGGTGGATCCGAGCAAGGTGGAAGCAGTGAAATAATGGGCTATACCTAAGAGTGCATCCAAGATACGTAGCTTCTTAGGGTTGGCAGGTTATTATCGGAAGTTCATCAAGGTCTTCTCCACTATTGCAGTGCCCTTGACCGCCCTGACGAAGAAGAATGCAAAGTTTGTTTGGGGAGATGATTGTCAGAGGAGCTTTGAGGATTTGAAGCATGCACTCACTACAGCGCCAGTTTTAGCAATGCCATCAGGGGAAGGAGATTTTGTGTTGTATACAGATGCTTCTAAACTTGGTTTAGGTGCAGTTATGATGCAGAATAACTGGGTGATTGCCTACGCTTCTAGACAGTTGAAGGTGCATGAGAAGAATTATCCAACACATGATTTGGAGTTGGCGGCAGTGGTGTTTTCACTAAAGATCTGGAGGCATTAATTATATGGCGAGAAGTGTAAGATCTACACTGATCACAAGAGCCTCAAGTATTTCATTACACAGAATGAGCTAAATATGCGGCAGAGGAGATGGTTAGAGCTAGTGAAGGATTACGACTGTGACATTAGCTACCACCCGGGGAAGGCTAATGTTGTCGCTGACGCGTTGAGTAGAAAAGCAGCAGTAGTTGCTCATCTGGCAGTTCAGAGGCCACTAAAGACGAAGATTCGGAGGTTCGGTTTGGAGTTTTATTCTAGGGATGATGGCCCTATACTTTATACCCTCACAGTTCAGTCCTCCTTGAGAGACCGCATACACAGCGGACAGACAGTTGACCAGCAGCTACAAAAGTGGAGGCAGAAAGATGAGTCTAAGGATCAAATACTGTACACCACGAAGGATGGCATAGTGCGGTACAAAGGCCGTTATTGGGTTCCTAGCACAGATTCGTTGAGGAATGATATTCTGATCAAGGCGCATACGTCTCTGTACTTTATCCACCCAGGGAGTACGAAGATGTATAAGGATTTACAGATGTTGTATTGTGGCCAGGGATGAAGAGAGATGTTGCTCGCTTTGTATCAGAGTGCCTGACGTGCCAACAAGTGAAAGGGGAGCATCAGAAGCCAGCAGGGATGCTTAGGCCACTACCCATTCCGGAGAGAACGTTGCGATGGACTTTGTGGTTGGATTACCAAGGACAGTGAGAGGACATACTGCTAACTGGGTGATTGTGCATCGTCTCACCAAGTCGGCCAATTTTCTACCGATGAAGATGACTTTTTCTATGACGCAGTATGCAGAGCTTTATATCCAAGAGATAGTCCGATTACATGGAGTGCCAGTCTCCATAGTTTCAGATAGAGATCCGAGGTTTACTTCTTCTTTTTGGAAGATCTTGCACTCTGCCATGGGGACAAAGTTGCTTTTTAGTACGACATTTCACCCGTAGATTGACGGACAGTCAGAGAGGGTGATACATATTCTGGAGGATTTATTGCGGGCATGTGTGATTGATTTCAGGGAGGATGGGAGTCGAAATTACCCTTAGTGGAGTTCACCTATAACAACAGCTATCAGTCTTCGATTGGTATGGCTCCATATGAGGCACTCTACGGGAGAAAGTGTAGATCTCCTATTCACTGGGATGAGGTAGGGGAGAAGACAGAGCTTGGACCAGAATTGTGCAGCAGACTGCAGAGGTGGTAGTCAGAATACGAGATAGGATGAGGGCCGCTCAGAGCCGACAGAAGAGTTATGCAGATAAGATACGGAGGGACCTCGAGTTCACGGTGGGTGACCATGTATTTGTCAGGATCTCACCTATGAAGAGCGTTATGAGATTCAGGAAGAAGGGCAAGCTGAGCCCGAGGTACATCGGTCCGTTTGATATTCTTGATAGAGTGGGATCGTTAGCATATCGAGTGGCATTACCACCTAACCTCGCAGGAGTGCATAACGTGTTCCACGTGTCTATGCTGAGGAAGTACATTTCAAACCCATCACATGTGCTGAGCCTTGGGCCCTTGCAGCTTACACCAAACTTGTCCTACGAAGAGAGGCCCGACCGCATCCTAGGTAGTCAGGAAAGGAAGTTGCGCAATAAAGTAATCATAATGGTCAAGGTCAAGTGGCTGAATCACTCAGAGGAAGAATCTACTTGGGAAACTGAGTTATACATGAGAAGCCGCTATCCAGATTTTTTTGGTAAGTTTTAATTTCGAGGACAAAATTTATTTAAGGGGGGTAGGAATTGTAGCATCCGAGATCCGCTCACCATAAACCACATGCATGAGATAAAAATTTTTAAAATGAAATTTTAATTGAGGCTTTAAAGTACTAATGATGATTTTATTGTGAGATTTTAAATGTGTTTCTTGAGGTTTTTGATTTCAGGTGATTATCCGGTGCCGGGCTACGGAAGGATGATCGGGGACGATTGAGGTGACTTTAAAAATATTCCAAAACTTATTTTCAAGATTTTAGGAGAAAAAAATATATTTCTTTAATTTTAAATTTAAATTTTTTTAGTAGTGACTGGGTAAATGTGAATTTTGAGCGCTATTTTCACGAAAGCGATTTTTTTGAGAAAAAGAGCGGGTAAGCATTTAATTTTTTTTATAATACCAAAATTTTTTTCATTTTCAGATATAATTTGAATGAAATAGTGTGTAGGAAATTTAATATTTAAAGGTTTGGACATTAGGCTGGGTAAATGTGAATTTTGAGCGCTATTTTCACGAAAGCGATTTTTTTGAGAAAAAGAGCGGGTAAGCATTTAATTTTTTTTATAATACCAAAATTTTTTTCATTTTCAGATATAATTTGAATGAAATAGTGTGTAGGAAATTTAATATTTAAAGGTTTGGACAATTAGCAATTTAATTATAACTTAGAGGGCCACATTGCGATTTGGAACAAATTAGCCACACCTAACCTAATAATTAGTACCATAAACTTCTTCCTCCCCAATTCCTCAATTGGACAGCCGACAAACTCCTCCAAAAACTGAGCAAAGGCAGCCGTGAGTTTTAAAGGGAAACTTGAAGGAAATTCGCCTCCCGATAAATTCCGACGCTTCCCGTAACGGTTAATCTCAAATTTCTTCCATCCAAGGCAAGCTTTAAACCTTTGTTTCTGCCACTTCAGGTTATATGCATGTGTTTTGTTGTGTTTGTGCATGAGAATTGATTTAAAAATCGTTTTAAGACAGCAGTTCTGAATATTGTTGATCAACCTTTGAATTTTTCTGCATTCCTTTGTTCAATGTTCTTGCTGTCGGTGCTCAGGGATTTGTTGTTGCTTGGTGTTGTTAGAGTAGATGCCCAACAAGCCAACTTGTGGCGTGTGGGTTTTATTGACTCTTGTGTATAACGATCTTTATTTATGATATACGCATTTCTTGATGGCATTCTTTATTTTCATTATGATTATAATGTTAACAATTGTGTTGGATAAAGACCTAGAATGCACCATAGTGTATGTTAGATGTGATAATGGATGTGATGGCTATCATGAAACACATCTAATAGTCACTGTGTATTCTGAACACGTTCCTAGTCGATTGGGCCGTCAAAATGAGGATAAGGCCGCCCGAGCTTGAGACTAGTATCTGCGATGCGAAGTACCATGTTTCATTGGTAGGGAACATTGTGATGTTCTGAGCATGCAGATGGATAGTGACCTGGTGATCTATCGAACTACCCTCGTTCGGACTTTCCAAGTGGTTACCATTTGTCGAGTGGATAATTCCGAGGTCTTGGTTGTACTGATTAGTCCTCACTACTCGAGACGTCATTGAGACTCTACATGATAGGTGCCTCACTTTGACCCGTTTACCGACTCGGTTGGGGTCATTACGTGGCGGGATTGGGTGAGGTCCCGATGCATGTAGGAGTCGATGCTTCGTTGTCGAGGATTCACCGCTCGCTTTTATGCGTGGATATCCTATGTTGTCTGAGGACATAATAGTGTGATAAATCTCTGGCCAGAGTACTGGATGTGTTTTAGGTAAATGGGTTTGCCTAGTAACACTCACGATGTCACTATTTGATCTCCAAGATGTATGCATAGTTATTGGATCGGAGGAATTTAGGTAGTGCGACTTCCTAAAAGTCAATAGGGGTCAAATTGCGATTTCCCAAGTTGAGGGGCTAAACTGCTATTTTGGTCTAGGTGGTCTGAAAAATTGTTTTCACATCATAATATTCAGTTTTGGAAACTGAATCGATCGGTCCGATCTGATCGTCTATCGGGATTATGATGTAACCGCAGTGATAGGATTGAACCGAATGTTCATATGGACCTGGGCCTGACCCAAGTCCATTGGGCCGGTTCAAGCCCATTATTTATTTATTAAAAGAGATCTAGGGCTACACATTTACACACTTGAACTCTCATAACCCTAGCCTCCACCTAGCTAGCGCCGCCCCACCTCTCCCTCGACCACCTCACGGCCGCCGCCCCTCCACCGCCGCCGTGATCGGATTTGTTCCGATCGTCTTTTCGAGGTGATTCCGTCCGTGGAAATTTTGTCAGCTCTTCTAGTGCAGACTGACGAAGGACTCGTGCTTCCGGCCGTGGACCTGATTGGGAGGATCTACCACCGCCTACCTTTCAAGAGCCAGAATTCCCTGTGAATCTGGTTGGAGCCAGGCGCCTAGACGCCAGCAAGGTAAAAATCGATAAACATCATATGTATGGTTTATTGTATTGTTTTGATGTATTGAACGATTCCCGGTGCAAAAATTTTAAACTTCCGCTGCGCCCCGGGAAACGGGATCCGGATCCGCCATTATAGCCAACAGTGGTATCAGAGCCAGGGCTCGGATCCTTCAATACATGTATATGCCTTATTGCATCTGAATTTTGAAATTTCAGAATCAGAAAACAAAAAAAAATTTAATTTGCGCATGGCTGCCGGCGCCGCCGCGCAAGGCGGCTCCATCGCGCGCGCAACACCGCGCGCCGGCCAGCGCAATGTGTTGCGCACTGGCCGGCCACCGTGCGCTAGTGTAGCGCACGGTGATGCGCGGTGTCCACCGTGCATGGCACGGCCAGGCCGCGCATGTCGCGGGCGAGCGTGCGGCCGTGTGCCGCACGCTATATGTTGGTGGCGGCCGCCGCCGTGCGGCCGCCGTCCGGCGAATCTTCGGCAGCGATGCGACGGCTATTTTCTTCTAGGTTTTGTTCGGGCCTGTCCCGGGCAGCCCATGAAGTTTTCAGGCCGATATTTGATATTGGGCCAATTTTGGTTGGACCGAAAATTGATTTTGAAATTTTTGAGATTTTGGGCCTAAAATTGTTTTAAGCCCAATTTGATGTAATTAAAATTGAAAAAATGTGATTTTATTTATAGAATATGATTTTATAATTTAAATATGATTTTGTTGATTAAAATATGATTTTGTCGACAAAATGCTATTTTATTTATAAAATGTGATTTTGTAGGAAATTATCAAATATGATTTGATTATTTAATTTATGTCAATTAATTGGATTGATTGCATGTTTGGGATGATCGAGAGCCGTGCCCAATTGTTAGCTGTATGCTCTAGGTTTTGTCGATTTTGGTTGTATATATATTGTTGATATCATTTGTAAAGTGGGTCTGTTTGTGGCCCGTTCCCACCCCTAAAAATTTGTATCCCAATGTGTCATGGCAATTTAAATGTAAATTACTAGATTTAGTGGGAGGACAATTTGAAGACGGTGGAGATGACGATCAAAGATATTGAAGACCGAAGATCTGTAAAACCGGAGGCAATTGTAATAGGATTGCATTGCATATTGCATTTCACCTAGGACTGGACCCAGGTCCGTGATTGGCAACCACGGACCACATAGGTCTCGCGATCGATCATCCCAAAGTTAGTTATATATTTGATATATATGTTGAATCCGCATGTTTTAAATTATGATTTAAAATTGCATGAGACCAAATTTTCAAAAATAAAATCCCTCGTTTTAAATACGATTTAAAACTGATATCAAGATTAAAAGTTTATTCGATAAACTAAAGGGAATTTAAATCACTTCACGACTCAACATTGATGGGTCATCTTGACACGTGATAGTAATCGGCGTCATATTATTGGGCCCTTACTGGACGCGAGGTAAAACATGGAGGTTGCACCGGTTGTAATTTGGCTTCTACGTTTGAGGTCAGTGGTTGGCTGATATTATTCGGGACCATGATCGCTTGATTGGGCTCTGTGTACCACTAAGGAACTTGCTTTCTCGATTTCATTAGAGGGTGGTGAAATCGTTAAAATAGTGGGAGGGTAATTCATAAAACAAAATGACCTTGTTTTATGTCTTAGCGTTTTTCATATATAGTTAGTAATGCATGTCTGTTTTTCTTTTCAGTATAAACTGCTTAAAATATGTCTTCGATCAAAAATCCACTCGCTGCTATACTGGATAGCAACAATTTCACTGGTCTCAACTACCAAGACTGGCTTCGAAACCTCAATATTGTATTGGCTTCGGAGAAACTTCTCTACACGTTAGATAAGAGCCCTCTGAAGGAAGCCCCTGCCGACGTCAGCCCTGAGGAGCTGACTACGCTTAACAAATGGTGGGATGACGAGCTTAAGACTCGATGCTATATGATGGCGTCGATGTCCAACGAAATGCAACGGCGTTTCGAGAAGACGGTGTATGATGCTGACATACATCTTCATCTCAAAGAGCTGTATGGGGAGAACTCTCGACATGAGAGGTTCACCACTGTCAAGGAGCTTATGACGTGCCGCATGCGCGATGGGACTTCTGTCCGCGAGCATGGGGTTCGTATGATTGGGCTCATTGAAAAGTTGGTGGGCCTTGATATCACACTTCCACATGAGTTGTCTGTGGATTTGCTTCTCCTCTCACTACCCGCTGCATTCGACCCCTTTGTGGTCAACTTCAACATGAACAAGCTGGAAGCCACCCTTGAAGAGGTGGTGAACATGCTTGTAGTGTTTGAGGGGATCATAAAGAAGGACAAGCCCGTCCTTCTTATGGGCTCTTCTTCCTCTGCGAAGAAGGGACCCAAACGCAATGGCAAGAAGCGTTCTGCCCCTGCGAAGGAGGAAAAGCCCACCAAGAAGCCCAAGGCAAAGGCTTCCAAGCCAAACAAGACTGAGGATGTTTGCCACCACTGCCACAAGCCTGGGCACTGGAGGAGGAACTGCAAGGAGTACCTCGAGCAGTTGCGAACTGCGAAAGGTTTGTTCTATATCGAAATAAATATGTCTCTTAATTTGACTTCTTGGGTACTTGATACCGGATGTGGTATCGAAATAAATATGTCTCTTGATTTGACTTCTTGGGTACTTGATACCGGATGTGGATCTCATATCTGCAATGATTTGCAGGTGATGACAAGAAGCCGACGTCTTAGAGAGGGTGAGACCCACTTGAGGCTGGGCAATATGTTCTATATCGAAATAAATATGTCTCTTAATTTGACTTCTTGGGTACTTGATACCGGATGTGGATCTCATATCTGCAATGATTTGCAGGTGATGACAAGAAGCCGACGTCTTAGAGAGGGTGAGACCCACTTGAGGCTGGGCAATGGAGCAAGAGTTGCTGCAGTAGCTATAGGAGATGTTTATTTATTTCTGTCTTCAAATTTTAAGTTGTTATTGAAAGATGTTTTATTTGTTTCTGAATTAATAAAGAACATTATTTCTGTTTCTATGCTTGATAATGATGGATATTTTTGTCATTTTGCTAATTCGATTTGCAATATATACAAGAATGAATGTTTGATTGGAATTGGGGAACGCAAAAACGACTTATACATCTTAAAATTAAAAGCTGTTCCAACTCGCGATGTGGAAACACATACAACAACAATTAAAAGGAAAAACGATAGCTTGAACCCCGCACAACTTTGGCACGCTAGGCTAGGTCATATTTCCCTAAGTAGGATAAACAAGTTAGTTAGGAGTGACATGTTTGATTTGTCAGACATTAACTCCCTACCGACTTGTGAGTCTTGTCTCAAGGGAAAGATGACTAACAACACTTCAAGGGCAAGCCTGAACGTGATCAAGGCCCATTGGATTTGATCCATACTGATGTGTGTGGCCCACTTAGTATTGGTATTAAGTACGGTCACACATACTTCATCACCTTTACCGATGATTACTCTAGGTATGGGTACTTGTACTTGATGAAGCACAAGTCTGAATCCTTTGAAAGGTTCAAAGAATTCAAGGCTGAAGTAGAAAATCAGTTAGGAAAAAGTGTTAAAGCGCTTCGATCCGATCGAGGTGGTGAATACTTGAGTGCTGAATTTCAAGACTATCTCAAAGAGAATGAGATTCTCTCACAGTGGACCCCTCCGGCCACACCATAGCTCAATGGTGTAGCAGAGCATCGTAATCGAACCTTGATGGACATGGTTCGATCTATGATGAGCTTCACTGAACTTCCTACCTTGTTTTGGGGCTATGCGCTCGAAACGGCGGTAATGTTGTTGAACAATGTCCACACCAAGGCAGTGGATAAGACTCCATATGAGATATGGACGGGCAAACCACCCAAATACTCATTCCTGAGGATTTGGGGATGTCCTGCTTACGTGAAGCAGACAGTGGGAGATAAGCTGGATACTAGATCCATCTTATGCTACTTCATTGGGTATCCAAATAATTTTATTGGATACTACTTCTACTATCCCAACGAAACAAAAGTGTTTGTTTCTAGAAATGCCACCTTTATGGAAAGGGAGTTTCTACTTGATAGAAAAGGCAAGATAGTAGAACTCGAAGAGGTTCGAGAACCAACTGAAGTACCAAGTGAATCTCCTGCGCCTCAAGAGCCGGTACCAGAAATGGTCGAACCTAGGAGATCCGAAAGGGTTCCTAGGGCTCCTGAAAGATATGGTTTCCTCCTTGAAGATGATCAAAGTGATCAAGTTGTTGGATGTGATCCAAGAACTTTCAAGGAGGCAATTTTCGATGCTGATTCTAATTTGTGGCTTGAAGCAATGCAGTCTGAGATTGACTCAATGCATGCGAACCAAGTTTGGACTCTTGTCAATCCTCCCGAAGGAATTGTTCCTATTGGGTGCACATGGATATACAAGAGAAAACTTGGGCCTGATGGTAAGGTATTGACCTACAAGGCATGAATGGTCGCGAAATGTTACACTCAAAGGCAAGGTGTTGACTATGATGAAACCTTTTCACCATTCGCAATGTTCAAGTCAATTAGAATCTTACTAGCCATAGCCGCATGGTACGACTATGAGATATGGCAAATGGATGTGAAAACTGCGTTCCTTAATGGAAACATTAAGGAAGAGATCAATATGACGCAGCCTGAGGGTTTCACATCTGTAGGAAGTGATCATATGGTATGCAAACTTCAGAGATCGATCTACGGTCTTAAACAAGCATCGAGAAGTTGGAACCTGAGATTCGATGAAACAATTAAGGAATTTGGTTTCATCAAGAATCACGAGGAGCCATGTGTATATAAGAAGGTAGTCAAGAATGCTGTGACATTCCTAGTACTTTATGTTGATGACATTCTACTCATCAGAATGATGTAGGAATGCTGCAGTCAACTAAAGTGTGGTTGTATAGTAGATTCTCGATGAAGGACATGGGTGAAGCATCCTATATTCTTGGAATACAGATCTATCGGGATAGATCGAAAAGGATGCTAGGACTCACCCAAGCTACCTACATCGATACCATACTTAAGCGGTTCTGTATGGAAGAGACCAAGAGAGGACACCTACCTATGTGCCACGGGGTCACTCTATCTAAGTCTATATGTCCAAAGACTGATGAGGAGATAGAGAGTATGACACGTGTGCCATATGCCTCGGCAATAGGTAGTATTATGTATGGCATGATCTCAACTAGACCGGAAGTCGCATATGCTCTGAGTGTCACGAGCCGCTACCAGGCCAACCCCGGCCAATTGCATTGGAAGACCATGAAAGATATTCTTAAGTACTTACGAAGGACTAAGAATATGTTCATGGTCTATGGGGGTGGTGAACTGAAATTGGAAGGCTACACTGATTCTAGCTTCCAATGTGACATGGATGATTCGAAGTCAACCTATAGATTTGTATTCATGCTCAATGTGTTAGAGTAGATGCCCAACTAGCCAACTTGTGGCGTGTGGGTTTTATAGACTCTTGTACAAACAATCTTTATATATGATATTCGCATTTTCTTATATGGCATTCTTTACTTTCATTATGTGTGTAATGATTTACAATTGTGTTGAGTAAAGACCTAGAATACACTAAAGCGTATGTTAGATGTTATAGTGGGTATGACGGCTATCATGAAACACATCTAATAGTCGCTGTGTATTCTGAACATGTTCCTAGTCGATTGGGCCGTCAAAATGAGGATAAGGCCGCCCGAGTTCGAGACTAGTATCTGCGATGCGAAGTACCATGTTTCATTGGTAGGGAACATTGTGATGTTCTGAGCATGCAGATAGATAGTGACCTGGTGATCTATCGAACTACCCTCGTTCGGACTTTCCAAGTGGTTACCATTTGTCGAGTGGATAAGTCCGAGGTCTTGGTTGTACTGATTAGTCCTCACGAATCGAAACGTCATTGAGACTCTACATGATAGGCGTCTCACTTTGACCCGTTTGCCGACTCATTTGGGGTCACCAGGCGTCGGGATTGGGTGAGACCCCGATGCATGTAGGAGTCGATGCATCGTTGTCGAGGATTCACCGCTCGCAGACATGCGTGGATATCCTATGCTATCTGAGGGGATAATAGTGTATAAATCTCTGGCCAGAGTACTAGAAGTGTTTTAGGTAAATGTGTTTACCTAGTTACACTCGCGATGTCACTATTCGATCTCCAAGATGTATGCATAGCTATCGGATCTCTAGCGACCTCGATTTACCAATGGTCGTTGATCTGATCGGGATATATGGATTGAAAGGACCGTACTGTACGCTAACCACGACCGACTGGTTCTTGCAGGCACTATCAGTGATACCTAGGGGATCATGGGGCGATGTTGCTAGACGCTTTACCATGATCCGTTGGGCAGGTCCGGAATTGTGATTCCGGAGCCACAATGGTTGTGGGCCCACGGCTAGCTGTATCCCTGAACCATTGAGGGTCACACAAGTACTAGATTCGAGATTCCCACACGGATACTCAGCTCAATGTGTTGAGCACGAGAAGAGGATTTTGGGAAGTGCGACTTCCTAAAACTGGGGTTCTGAAAAATGGTTTTTCAGATCATATTATTCAGTTTTGGAAACTGAGTCGATCGGTCCGATCTGATCGGCGATCGGAGTTACGATGAAGTCTCGGTGGTGGAAATGAACTGAATGTTCATTGTTGGACCCGGGCCCGTTGGGCCGGTCCAAGTCCAACACTCTATTTAAATGCATTAAGAGGCTTCATAATTAACTCAACTCAATTACTTGCAACACTAATCAACCCTAAACCCTAGCAAAAGCCGCCCCTCCTCTCCTCCCATGCGCCGCCGCCGCCGCCCGCCGTGCGCCGTCGCCGATCATCGTCGGAAAATTGTTTCCGGCCAGTTCGACGAGGAGAATCCGTTTGTGCTGATCTCGTAAGCGTTTCTAGTGCAGCCTGACGAAGGAGTCTCGGATCTGGTCTTGGACCGGATTGGCGTAAACTACCGCAATCTACCGAGAAGAGCCGGATTCTTGTAATACCGGTTGGAGCCAGGCACAAGTGCCAGCAAGGTAATCCTGTCAAACATCCTATGAATGTCGTAGTTTGTTTATGAATTTTTCGTATTGATCGTCTCCCGGCCTTCATTATTTTGTTTTTCCGCTGCCTAGCCGGGGGGCGGATCCGGATCCACAACAGTGGTATCTGTGAGGATTGAGAGTTTAGATTTGTGATTAATTGGTTGGATTTGGGATTAATCACGTGATTTTGAGGTTTCTGCTGAATTTTGAGC
>KV011837.1:3008-15776 GCA_001598015.1 Dorcoceras hygrometricum
CAGAGCCAGTGCCAGAAATGGTCGCACCTAGGAGATCCGAAAGGGTCCCTAGAGCTCCTGAGAGATATGGTTTTCTCCTTGAAGATGATCAAGGTGATCAAGTTGTTGGATCTGATCCAAGAACTTTCAAGGAGGCAATTTCCGATGCTGATTCTAATTTGTGGCTTGAAGCAATGCAGTCTGAGTTTGACTCAATGCATGCGAACCAAGTTTGGACTCTTGTTAACCCTCCCGAAGGAATTGTTCCTATTGGGTGTAAATGGGTATACAAGAGGAAACTTGGGCCTGATGGTAAGGTAATGACCTACAAGGCATGACTGGTCGCGAAAGGTTACACTCAAAGGCAAGGTGTTGACTATGATGAAACCTTCTCTCCAGTCACGATGTTCAAGTCAATTAGAATCTTATTAGCCATAGCCGCATGGTACGACTATGAGATATGGCAAATGGATGTGAAAACTGTGTTCCTTAATGGAAACATTAAGGAAGAGATCTATATGACGCAGCCTGAGGGTTTCACATCTGTTGGAAGCTATCATAAGGTATGCAAGCTTCAGAGATCGATCTACGGTCTCAAACAAGCATCGCGAAGTTGGAACCTGAGATTCGATGAAACAATTAAGGAATTTGGTTTCATCAAGAATCCCGAGGAGCCATGTGTTTATAATAAGGTAGTTAAAAACGCTGTGACATTCCTCGTACTTTATGTTGATGACATTCTACTCATTGGAAATGATGTAGGAATGTTGCAATCAACTAAAGTCTGGTTGTCTAGTATATTTTCGATGAAGGACATGGGTGAAGCATCCTATATTCTTGGAATACAGATCTATCAGGATAGATCTAAACGGATGCTCGGACTCACCCAAGTCACCTACATCGATACCATACTTAAGAGGTTCTCTATGAAAGAGTCCAAGAGAGGACACCTAACTATGTGCCACGGGGTCACTCTATCTAAGTCTATGTGTCCAAAGACTGATGAGGAGATAGAGAGTATGGCACGTGTGCCATATGTATGGCATGATCTCCACTAGACCGGATGTCGCATATGCTCTGAGTGTCACGAGCCGCTACCAGACCAACCCCGGCCAATTGCATTGGAAGGCTGTGAAGAATATTCTTAAGTACTTGCGAAGGACTAAGAATATGTTCATGGTCTATGGGGGTGGTGAACTGAAACTGGAAGGCTACACTGATTCTAGCTTCCAGTGTGACGTGGATGATTCGAAGTCAACCTCTGGATTTGTATTCATAGATTCAACCACTGAGGCTGAGTATATCGCAGCATCAGCTGCTGCTAAGGAGGCGGTTTGGATAAGAAATTTCGTCCAAGAGTTGGGCGTCATTCCTGATGGAGTTGGTCCAGTCCCGGTGTACTGTGACAACACGGGTGCCGTTGCGCAAGCAAAGGAGCCTAGGTCTCACCAAAGATCCAAACATATACTGAGGAAATACCACATAATCCGGGATATTGTGGCTAGAGGTGACATAGCAGTTGAGAGAGTCGCCTCTGCGGACAACGTTGCTGATCCACTTATGAAGCCCTTGCCAGGACCCTTGTTTGAAAAACATCACGAAACAATGGGACTACGTCTGATGAGTAGTTGGCTTTAGGGCAAGTGGGAGATTGTTAGAGTAGATGCCAACTAGCCAACTTGTGGCGTGTGGGTTCATAGACTCTTGTATAAAACGATCTTTATATATGATATTCGCATTTATTTATGGCATTCTTTACTTTCATTGTGTTGTATGATGATTAACAATTACGTTGAGTAAAGACCTAAAATGCACTATAGTGTATGTTAGATGTGATAGTGGGTATGAAGGCTATCATGAAACACATCTAATAGTCACGGTGTATTCTGAATTAGTTCCTAGTCGATGGGGCCGTCAAAATGAGGATAAGACCGCCCGAGCTCGAGACTAGTTATCAGCGATGCGAAGTACCATGTTTCATTGGTAGGGAACATTGTGATGTTCTGAGCATGCAGATAGATAGTGACCTGGTGATCTATCGAACTACCCTCGTTCGGACTTTCCAAGTGGTTACCATTTGTCGAGTGGATAAGTCTGAGGTCTTGGTTGTACTGATTAGTCCTCACGACTCGAAACGACATTGAGGCTCTACATGATAGGCGCCTCACTTTGACCCGTTTGCCGACTCACATGGGGTCGTTAGGCGGAGGGATTGGGTGAGGCCCCGATGCATGTAGGAGTCGATGCATCGTTGTCGAGGATTCACCGCTCGCAGACATGCATGGATATCCTATGCTATCTGAGGGGATAATAGTGTATAAATCTCTGGTCAGAGTACTAGAAGTATTTTAGGTAAATGGGTTTACCTAGTTACACTCGTGATGTCACTATTCGATCTCCAAGATGTATGCATAGCTATCGGATCTATAGCGACTCTCGATTTACCAATGGTCGTTGATCTGATCGGGATATATGGATTGAAAGGACCGTACTGTACGCTAACCACGACCAACTGGTTCTTGCAGGCACTATCAGTGATACCTAGGGGATCATTGGGCGATGTTGCTAGACGCTCTTACCATGATCCGATGGGCAAGTCCGGAATTTTTATTCCGGAGCCACAATGGTTGTGGGCCCACGGCTAGCTATATCCCTGAACCATTGAGGGTCACACAAGTACTGGATTCGAGATTCCCGCATGGAAACTAAGCTCAATGTGTTGAGCACTTGAGGAGGATTTTGGGGAATGCGACTTCCTAAAAGTCAACAGGGGTCAAATCGTGATTTCCCGCTGTTGGGGGGCAAAACGGTCATTTTGCACTGGGGTTCTGAAAAATGGTTTTTCAGATCATGGTATTCAGTTTTGGAAACTGAGTCGATCGGTCCGATCTGATCGGCGATCGGAGTTATGATGAAGTCACGGTGATAGGGATGAAACAAATGTTCATACGTTGGACCCGAGCCCGTTGGGCCGATCCAAGTTTATCACTAGTCTATTTAATTAGACTTAAGGGCTTCATAACTAGGGATCACAACACTTGATTACACTAACCAAAAACCTAAAGCTCTTGGACGCCTCCCTCCTCTCCTCAAAAGCGGTCGCCGCCGCCGTGCACGCCACGCGCCGCCGCCGCCTCCCTCGCCGGAATTTGTTCCGGCCAATCTTTCGAGGAGAATCCATCCACGCTGATCTCGTCAGGCCTTCTAGTGCAGGCTGACGAAGGAATCTCCCTTCCGGTCATGGACCTTATTGACGTAATCTACCGCAGCCTACCGTGAAGTGCCGGTTTCCTCGTGAAACTGGTCGGAGCCAGGCGCCAAGACGCCAGCAAGGTAACTGACTAAACACCCTATGAATGGTTCATATTGTGTTATTTTGAATTGTATTAAACGTTTCCCGGCCTAATTTTGTTCTTCCGCTGCCTCGTCGGGAGACGGGATCTGGATCCGCCACGGTTCCCCAACAGAAGCTTGGTAGTGTGATGTCTGGTGATGTTCGTATCATCACGAAGTCGAACATATGATTGGTCAAGGGAGGATACGTGAGTGGATATAGCATTGAGCGACTGATTAGCAGTATGTAGAAGCTGGAGAGTGGAAGATTCCTGTGGGGCCGTAGCAATTAACTATAAATTTGAGAATTCTGGATCCTGATGGGGAGATACATCCTGTTTGGCACGCGGAATGGCCTCTGGATTGAGAGCTGAAAATGGAATAGCAGTTAACCTTGGATCAACCCCTTCCACCGAGCCCTGTCTATCTTGGTCCTGATGTTCATGGTCGGCCTCAGGAATGAGGGGCTCGTTTTCCTGAGCCTTATGCTCATAAGAAGCATGTGTCGCAGCTGGTTTACATGCTGCTCGTGTTGTGGATATTTGTCCTTCACTGATCCTTGTGTGGTACCAGTCAAGTTATATATTTCTAGTGCAGCAGAGAACTTAGGAATAAAGTCACATTCGGGAGTAGTAAACGCTTATGCTCATAAGAAGCATGTGTCGCAGCTGGTTTACATGCTGCTCGTGTTGTGGATATTTGTCCTTCACTGATCCTTGTGTGGTACCAGTCAAGTTATATATTTCTAGTGCAGCAGAGAACTTAGGAATAAAGTCACATTCGGGAGTAGTAAACGGTGAACCCACCAAACCACGGTGATGTATATGTGCAGCAGCAATTAACCGGAGCTCTTGATGTAGTCGGTGAATACACTCAAATTCACGATGAGCAGAGACAGCATTGGTCTTGAAATTGGCCAGATGTGCTAGATAGAGCTGTTCAAGTTCTGTTTCAAGAAGCTTATAGAGGATGAGCGACCGTCGCTCGGATAGCATCAGTACCAATCGTTGCAATTTACTAAACTCATATCAAATCGCTTCAAATTAACTGCTAGCAATGGCTTCCTCCCTCTTCGCCAACACTTTGCTGGTCGACTTCACGTCAGTGCTTACTATGGAACATGCGGGAATGGTTCGTATGTTCAAAACTCTCGAGGATATCGGATTGCACGGATTTTTAGAAGGTACTACCCCTATATTTGAATCTGCTGTTGTTGAGTTCTTCTCTAATGCATGAGTTATTGCTGGAACTATTGTTAGCACTGTGTTTGGGAAAAAGTTGGTGGTCACGAAAGAAATTTTTTCGGAAACGTTCAAACTTCCGACTGAGGGTATGCAGAATTTTTCTGGTATTCCAAACGAAACAATCGCTGAAATGAGAACTAGGTTCTCAGCTTCTACAGTACCGTTCCAAAGTTCTGGTAAGAAAAAGGATTTACACTTCGAATACCGCTTATTGCATGACATAGTTGCGAAATCTCTCTGTGCAAAAGCCGGATCTTTTGACAAGGTTACCTGTGAAAAGTTTGAAGTCATGGTAGCAATCTCGGCTGGTCTATCAGTCAACTGGGGTCGCATTCTGTTTCAACGATTGCTCGCAATGGTTCAGAATCCAAGAAAACATTCTCAAGGATTCACGGTTCAAATCAGTATATTGATGGAACTACTGGTTCGGGCCGATCTCGGGACAGCGACTAAGCTACATGTTAAGAAACTTCTGACAAGAAAACAAGTAGAAAACTATATTAAGACCAACCAAGGAATTACTCCGACAGAGGAAACTGCAAGCAACACTGAGGGTGGGACGTCACAACAAGTACCACCAGAAGTCTCAAAGTTTCTTGCTGATGCCACCGAACAAAATATGCCCAACCCTAAGAAAAGGAAACACAATGGTGTAGCAATGAAGATACAGACCAAACAGGCTGCCACACAAATAACCATGATGCCACCAGACACAACTGCAACAAAATTTTTTGAGAATAGAGAAACCTGGTTGCAACAAATGTTGATCCTGAGGAGGATTCGGAAATCGACTCGTGTCCGTTGGTGCACCGTCGATGCAAAAAGAATCAAGTATCTGAGTCATCTGAGTCACTCCCTCTCACGCACCTCTTGATACGAATGCGGACACAGAGGCAGCACAAACCGAACGGTTGTCCTAGTACAACTCAGCCTGATCCAATTTCAGCCCTCACTACTGCACTCGAAGAATTTCCTTATGAACAAATTCTACAAGGAGGGGGTGTTGATAACTTCGCTGACAATCTAGATCTTTATGATCAAACAGCGCAAGATGAGCCCAGCAATCAAAACATTGATGTTGTTCGCCCTCCTCCGATTGCTCCCACTGAAGGGGAAGGAACCAACGCTGATGATGAACAACGGGATCATGGCTTTGAAGAACCTAAGACATTGGACACCAACCTCTTTGAACAGGGAAAAGGCGAGGTAAACCTTGACGACGGTCTGAATAATGATGCTCGGACAGAGCATGAAAGGCAACCAGAGCCTGATTACATCACTGATGCAAGCGAAAGTGTAACGACCAGATCTTTTTCATAGTCCACAACTAGTAAATTATGAGATTTGAGGGATTACAATGCTATTTTACTTCAATCTTTGAATTGATCAAGTTTCAGATTTCATGAACATGTCATTTAGCATTCTTTCTTTACGTGCTAAATATCAGATTTCATGATTACGAAATGATCAGCCTTCTTTATGTTATGGGTTGATGTTTAAATGATAGAATGCAATTACAGCAGAGCTTTGGACGACTTCTGCTAGCCAATGGAATCCTTGTTTTAACTAAAATTGTTCGGTTTCATTATGCATCTCTTTAATTTAAAACAGAGCACGCTTTAGTGGAATTTGGGCATATTGATTAAACGTGTCTTCCTTCAGTAGACATTTTAAAACATATATATAGGATGTTAAGCTGCTTCATGCATAATTATCTTCAAATTAAATCATTTAGAAGCGGTGCTCTTGTGGAAGAAGTCGAACAAAATCCCTTCAAAGTTTTAGAGGAAACTAGCGGTGCGTAATAAGTTGCTGAATCTTCTGCTGTTGTTGTGTTAAAGATTTAAGGCAAGTAAACTCTGTTTCTTGCTCACTCAATAGAAAGCATATATTCAATTCTGTGTTTATGATTGTGTATGGTTTTAAAGAAAGGAAAATAGCTACGGCTGTTCTTCAAAGAAAAACCAGAAGTGTATGCTCTGTTTTTGCAAAAGTTACGTTTATTGTGATTTTTGATTCGAAGCTGTTTTAGAAAATGGTTTAATGATGTTCATTCATTGAATTCTTGAGAGTTCCAATGAATCATTCACCGAAGTAGCTCACAAGTAGCTTATTCGATCTTTTCCAGAAATTTCGTAAGATTTTTTGAATTCTTCAAACGTAGGAAAACCATCGTCATTAACCTGGTTATGTCTGAAATCTGGTTCTTATACCATAGTTGAATTTCTATGATAAACAGATTTCTAAAAGTAGAGGTCTGTTTACGTGTTTAGTTGAATTCAGACTTCACCTATTCGTTTAATTCAGATTTCTCTCTTTTATATATGAGATCTGATATAGAGCAGGTTCCTTTCATTAATTGTTGACATCTGGTTTACTCGATGAGTTGAGTAAGATTTGATGACGTCACTCATTAGTTGCGTTGACATCTGGTTGACCAACAGAGATCTGTTTATTTCTTCTTCGATATGATTCAAATTTCTACTGTTCATGAAAAACATATTTCATCATTTACTTCTTCAATACTTCTTCGATTAAGACAAAAAGCATAGATTCGGATTCCTCATCCATTTCCGAATCATTTCGAAGATGTTTTCCATTCAACTGACAGATTAAAATAATGTTTTGATTCAGTTTTCATTTTCGCAAGCATTACAAGGAAATCCTTTACAGTTTCAGAACATCATTATACAGGAGAAAACCAATAAACGTTTAAGAGAAAGAAAACAGATTTCACGAAAGAAAGAGAGAGCAGAATGTTTTAAGAAATGTTTTAAGTTATGACAACAAAAAGGGTCCCCATGAAGGATTAGGATTACGGTTGAAGAACTGTATACCCCTTCAAAAACAAGGAAGGATCAGGATTATGGATCGACGGATCTATATACCCCTTCAACACTAAGCCATGACTGATATCAGGAGTTTGATCAAACGAAATAGACCAAATGTTTAAAGTGTTGTCATAATTTTCAGAAAATGCATGAGGAGCATAAGTGTGATTTTAATCACTGCTCTAAAGAATGTTTAACGAAAATGTTTTCAGAATTGAGTTATAATTTATTCTTTCGTTTACTTTCAGATTTCGCAGTTATGTTTTACGCTTGTTTATTCGTAAGCGTATTCAAAGCTTCAGATTCCACTATGTCTTAGTTATTGGACGATTGTATGATTTGA
The DNA here is from genome assembly GCA_001598015.1 of Dorcoceras hygrometricum. NCBI lineage: Eukaryota > Viridiplantae > Streptophyta > Magnoliopsida > Lamiales > Gesneriaceae > Dorcoceras > Dorcoceras hygrometricum. The sequence continues at coordinate 10,739 of KV011837.1, forward strand.
CTTCATTATTTCCAGACTTTACCTGCTGAGCCTTTGGCTCACTAGTTTTCATTGAGTGCAGGTACTGAACAGTTAGGAGCTGGAGGGAAATGAACAGAAGGAAATGAAGTGTTTATCGTGGACATCAGACTTCAGCATTTTCTTTCTGTTCCAGATTTCATGGTTCCTTTTTAAATTACATAGTATTGTATAGAAAACTTCATTGTCGTTTTGTATCGAGACAAATTTCTAGTTTAGTTATTTTGTAGAAATCTGTTTCAGACTTTGTTATGAAATGATGTAAACCATTTTGGTTGTTCTACCAGATTTCTAGTTTCCGTGCATTTTAATTGTATCAGCTGATTCTCGATCATATCGTGAATTGGAATATTAATCTCATTTCAGTCCAATAAGTTAGTAGCGATCCATTAGTTCGGTGTTTGAAATTTTACGACTTTCAATTGAACCCCAAAACTTATAAAATTCCGCCAAGAAAAGTACGGGTCGTACAGTTGGTATCAGAGCAATGGTCCTTGAGATAAACACACTTCCAGTCTGGGCAGATCTCTCCAGCCACTTCTAAATTATGAGTTTTAATTCTAGCATATAGTAATCTCTCATAATAGAATTGTGGTGGATTTGGGCTACCCTTACAGATATGTCGGGACGAGGTAGAGGAAGAAGGAATTTTGCCGAAGGATATAATGAGTCAGAAGGCATTAATCCAGTACTCAATAGTATGGCACAATTGCTAGAACGACTAGTTGATCAAACCTCTAATGGGAATGGTCATTCGACGGGTAGGATGATTATTAGAGAAGATCCTCAAGAGAAGTTTAGGAGGAGAGACCTCAAGAATTTTCTGGCACTACCGATCCCCTGGTGGCAGAAAGCTGGATTAAATCTATGGAGATAATATTTGATTACTTGCACTTGACAGAGCTAGAGAGACCCCGGTGCGCAATTTATATGCTCAGGGGCGATGCAATGATGTGGTGGGAAGGAGCCAAGTTAACCGTGGACTTGGAAATGCTCACCTGGGAGGATTTTAAAAGGGTCTTCTTCGAGCAATATTTAACAGTTGATGTTTGAGAGCAATTGCAGAGTGAATTTCTAACTCTCAAACAAGAAGGAATGGCGATGCGGGATTATATCCGCAAGTTCGAAAGGGGATGTTATTTTGTTCCATTGATTGGGACAAATGCAGATGCTAAGCTTCGTCATTTCATCAATGGGTTGAAACTCATGATTAAGCACGATGTTAGGTTGGCAGAACCTATAGATTATAGAGCTGTTGTTAATAAGGCTCTTCGAGCAGAGCAATATTGAAGGCAATCGATGATGAGAGACAATTTAAGAGGCAAGCGTTCCAGCAAAATGATAAGAGGAAATTCAAGAAACAGAACAATAATCAACAAGGGTCGCAGGGACAGGGACCAATTGCTGCACAACCAATTTCTGCTGTTCCAAATACAGGGAATAGACAGCCTTGTCCTACTTGCAAGAAGAATAATAAGGGACAGTGTCTTCAGGGGCAAAATGTATGTTATACATGTGGTAAACCAGGACACATGTCCAGAAGTTTCCCCCAGAAACAACAACAACTCATTACCAGCAGGGCATATGTGATGACTGCTGAAGAATCACCAGCAGATACCACCTTGGTGACGGGTAAAATTTCTGTTGATAACATGTCTACCATTGTTTTGCTAGATTCTGGTGCAACTCATTCGTTTGTGTCGGAAAGATTTTATAAGAAATTATTTATTGAACCGATAAAAGTGGAAGTAGGATAATGTGTTCAGGTCCCTACAGGAGAAACATAGTAACCAATCGTGCGATTCGAGATGTAGAACTCAAGTTACAGGGTAATATTGTTTATGCAGATCTCATAGTATTGCCATTACTTGAGTTTGATTTTATTTTGGGAATAGATTGGTTGACTAAGCACGAAGCTATTATAGACTTTAAGCAGAGGTCTTACAGGTTAAATTACCTGATGGAAATTCATTTGCGTTCAAGGCCGACAGATTCAATGGTATTCCTAAGATTCTATCAGCAATGAAAGCTCAGAAGTGTCTAAGGAGCGGGTGTTATGGGTTTTTAGTAAATGTTATATCTTTAGAATCTGAAAAGAAAAATAAGTTGGAAGATGTACATGTTGTAAGAGAATTTCCAGATGTCTTCCCAGCGGATGTCTCAGGTTTACCTCCAAATCGAGAATTAGAATTTACCATCGATTTAATACCAGAAGCCGCTCCAATTTCGAAGCCTCCTTATAGACTTGCTCCTAAGGAAATGAAAGAACTAAAAGACCAGATTCAAGACTTATTAGACAAAGGATTCATTAGACCCAGTACTTCACCTTGGGGTGCGCCAGTGCTGTTCGTGAAGAAAAAAGATGGGAGTATGCGTTTATGTATTTATTATAGGGAATTGAATAAATTAACTATTAATAATAAATATCCTCTCCCTAGAATCGACGATTTATTCGACCAATTACGAGGAGCCGCAGTATTTTCCAAGATAGACCTGAGATCTGGTTATCATCAGTTAAAGGTGAAAGAAACAGATGTCTATAAAACAGCTTTCATAACAAGATATGGCCATTATGAATTTTTAGTTATGCCTTTTGGGTTAACAAATGCGCCATCAGTGTTTATGGATTTAATGAATCGGGTGTTTCAACCTTATTTAGACAGATTTGTTATTGTATTCATAGATGATATTTTGATTTACTCGAAGAACAGAGATGAGCATGAAGAACACCTTAGAGAAATTTTGCAGATTTTACGAAATAGACAGTAATTTGCTAAATTTAGCAAGTGTGAGTTCTGGATTGAAAAGGCTGTCTTCTTAGGCCACATTATTTCACGAAATGGAATGGAAGTAGATCCTTCTAAGGTGGAAGCTGTTCGAGATTGGCCTGTGCCTAAGAGTGTCACTGAAATCCGTAGTTTCTTAGGACTTGCGGGTTATTATCGAAGACTCATAGAAGGGTTTTCGAAGATTTCTGTTCCATTAACGGCTTTGACTAAGAAGAATGTTAAGTATAATTGGGCCCCAGAATTCCAATCTAGTTTTGAGAAATTAAAACTTGCGTTAGTTGAAGCCCCTGTTTTAACTTTACCATCAGAGAAAGGGAATTTTGTGATCTATACAGATGCATCGAAGACAGGGCTAGGAGCTATTTTAATGCAAGAAAGGAAAGTAATCGCTTACGCCTCTAGACAGTTGAAAATCCATGAAAAGAATTATCCTACGCATGACCTCGAATTAGCAGCAGTAGTTTTCGCATTAAAGATCTAGAGACACTACCTTGATGGAGAAAAATGCGAAATCTTCACAGACCATAAGAGCCTTAAATATTTCTTTACCCAAAAAGAACTCAACATGGGACAACGGATATGGCTTGAATTGGTTAAAGATTACGATTGTGTTATCAGCTATCACCCCGGTAAAGCTAACGTAGTAGCAGATGCGTTAAGTAGAAGAAGCGTGGGGTTAGCACAGATCTCAGTTCAGATTCCTCTAGCGTTAGAAATTAACATATTTGAATTGGGAATAGTTAAAGGGAAAATGTTGCTAAGTTATCTGTTCTCACGATTCAATCGATGCTAAAAGATAGAATTAGAGAAGTTCAAGCGAAAGACGAGCAACTCCAGAAATGGATGAAGCAAGATGAAAACAGAGAAACAAATTTGAATACCGTGGAAGATGGAATTGTAAAATACCAGAGTCTACTGTGGGTACCGCGCGCAGATAATTTGCGCAATGAGATTATGAATGAAGCCCATAACTCGCCGTATTCAATTCATCCAGGAGGAACAAAGATGTTTAAGGATTTGCAAGCTCTGTTTTGGTTGTCAGAAATGAAGCGTGACATCTGTAAACATGTCGCAGAATGTTTAACATGCCAACAAGTTAAAGCAGAACATCAGAGACCTGCAGGAATGTTGAAACCAATTCCTATACCTATTTGGAAATGGGATAACATATCAATGGATTTCGTAGTAGGATTACCCAGAACAGTTCAAGGATTTAATGCAATTTGGGTAATAGTGTATAGATTAACTAAGTCTGCGCATTTTCTTTGTGTGAAGACAACTTATGATTTGAATAAATATGCAGAGTTGTATATTAAGGAAATAGTCAGACTTCACGGGATTCCAAGTTATATAGTATCAGATAGAGATCCCAGATTTACTTCGAGATTCTGGAAAAGTTTACACCAAGCCTTAGGAACAAAATTAACTTTTAGTACAGCGTTCCATCCACAAACCGATGGACAATCAGAAAGAGTAATTCAAATACTGGAAGATTTGTTACGAGCTAGTGTTCTCGATTTTTCAGAAAGTTGGGATTCTAAATTACCATTGATTGAGTTTACCTACAACAACAGTTACCAAGCTTTGATAGAAATTGTGAGACCTGGATTTGTAATTGAGATTTTTCGTTGGAATGTATCGATAATAGAGGTTCTGCTGGGTTAAGATCTCTACTTGAGTGTTTGAGTTGCATTTTTCGGGTTCCATTTCGTGTGTTGAACAATTTTGGAGATTTCGTATTTTCGCATATTTGAGGTACCTGCTGGATGACGTGTCATCTGGTTTGGAGAGCTAGCGACTGGTCGGTGGCAAAACCAGTCGAAGCGTGTTTTAGCTCGAGATTCTTGAAACGCCGTCGTTTGCGTGAAGTCTGGTTGCGTTTGTTGTGATCAGCAGATGCTTTAGCGTAGTTGCGTTGAGGGTTAAAACGACTGCGTTTAGATTAGTTGGCGCGACGTCGTTTGGATGTTGCGTCTGGTACCAGCTGGTAGATCGCGTTTGAGTTCCTGCTGGTCGATCGAGCTAGCGACTGGTCGGTGGCAAAACCAGTCGAAGCGTGTTTTAGCTCGAGATTCTTGAAACGCCGTCGTTTGCGTGAAGTCTGGTTGCGTTTGTTGTGATCAGCAGATGCTTTAGCGTAGTTGCGTTGAGGGTTAAAACGACTGCGTTTAGATTAGTTGGCGCGACGTCGTTTGGATGTTGCGTCTGGTACCAGCTGGTAGATCGCGTTT
>KV011837.1:58506-69500 GCA_001598015.1 Dorcoceras hygrometricum
GGGCCCACGGCTAGCTGTATCCCTGAACCATTGAGGGTCACACAAGTACTGGATTAGAGATTCCCGCATGGATACCGAGCTCAATGTGTTGAGCATGAGAAGAGGATTTTTGGTAGTGCGACTTCCTAAAAGTCAACAGGGGTCAAATCGTGATTCCCGACGTTGAGGGGCAAAACGATCATTTTGCACTGGGGTTCTGAAAAATGGTTTTTTCATATCATAGTATTCAGTTTTGGAAACTGAGTCGATCGGTCCGATCTGATCGGCGATCGGAGTTACGATGAAGTCTCGGTGATGGGGATGAACCGAATGTTCATCCGTTGGACCCGGCCCGTTGGCCGGATCCAAATCCATCACCAAGTCTATTTAAAATAGACTTAGGCTTTAATTATAATACACTTAACACAAGACTACAAACCCTAACCTAGTGCTTAGTGGCCGCCGCCCCCTCCTCTCCTCATAAGCCGCCGCCGCCGTCGCCCTTGTGCCGCCGCCGCCGCCGCCGCCGCCTCGTCGGAATTTGTTCCGGCCAATCTTGACGAGGATAATCAGTCCGTGTCGATCTCATCAGGCCTTCTAGTGCAGGCTGACAAAGGAGTCTCGTTTCTGGTCGTGGACCGGATTGACGTAGTCTACCGCAATCTACCGTGAAGTGCCGGTTTCCTCGAGAAACTGGTCGGAGCCAGGCACGAATTTCCAGCAAGGTAGTCGCCTAAACACCCTATGAATGTCATAGATTTGTGTTTGTTTTATTGTATTGATCGTCTCTCGGTATTGTTTTTGTTCTTCCGCTGCCTCGCCGGGAGGCGTGATCCGGATCCGCCGCGGCTACCCTACAATATAAACTCAAGAAGTTTTGGTGATGAAATACTTAACAAGAAAAAGAACCCGTAAAAGAGATCATTCTAACCAAAGTGTCAAGGATTGGACAATACTTATCACGTTCAACGGAGAAAACAGCTCGAAGTGTTGAGGTCAAAGTCAAACCAGCCTGAAGGTATATCTCAAACAAGCTGAACGACGTAAAGCGCAAGAAACCAGCTCGGTTGAGCTGGATACCAAGTCAGCAAAAGCTAAATCAGCTGGATGAGTGGACAATGCAAATATCAGCTAGAGTTTCAGACGGGTCTATCAGCTAGATGCATAAAAATAAAAAATCAGCTGGGTACAGAACGACATAAGGAATTTGAAATTTGGAATGACTAAAGTACTGCACCATCTGAAGCAATCCAGTTGACGTCTCTGCCATTATTTGTAGTCATTGAAACCAGTTCAAGCTAAAACCAGATATACAAAGATATGACAACAGACTGAAGACGGCGCAGACTTACCAGAAAGAGTAATGCATTTAATGAAGCTGTACCTTCATCGTACAAGCATTTGTGGCGCCGCAGAAACTTCAATTTGGATATATTCAATGTGTCTACTGGTAACATTTATTACCGTTACATCCAAAGAGTATATATAGAAGAGAAGAGAAGCAGTGAAGGACGACGCATATTTTACAAGATCATTCAGAAATTATTCAAATCCTTCACAGAAGCCAGTTCACTCTTGAACCAGCTTGTTAAGTGACACACGCACATTCATACATATTCTTCATGTCACCAACTCTTCTACACTCATTCTATAGGCTTAAACTCGATTTGTAAGATCATAAACAGAGAGTGTCTGTGTGCTAGAGTAGCACAACCAGCTGAGAGCTTTAACTGTGTTAATACGAACCAGGTTGAGGGTCTGTGTGTCGTAAGTTAGCTAAACAGCTGAGTACTAAAGCGTTCGTAATAACGAACCAGGCTGCGGGTCTGTATGTCGTTGGTTGCTAGGAGTTCTCTTGGCTGAGGGTCACGAGAGTGGGTTTGTACAAGAGTTGTATAAATCAAAGCATTCTAGTGAAATCCTTCCCATCGTGGAAGAAGGGGAGACGTAGGAGAAATTGCTCCGAACTTCAAGAAACAATTCACTTGTTCTTACTGCCTTTATCTTTACGCTTTGATTAAAATTGTTCAGCTGCTTGAATCACGTTTATTCCGCATAAAATAACTTTATTACGTGAGACAACAGCATCACTGAGAAAGCCTTCCAGCTGGTAATTCGGGTGAAAGTTGTCTTTGAGTTGTAAAACCTTTTCAAAATAAACTGTTTGTTTAAAATTAGCAAAGGAGTTCATTCACCCCCCCCCGAACTCTCAAGCACTCTTTTCGATCCTAACAGTTTACTGATCAGTACCTAATATTTACCCCTCTAAAGGGACGAGAGTGCAGAATTCTGTAGATCGACAGTAGTAACAGTGCTAAACACAGACATGGATCATAACATGAACTTGACACGAAACGAATGTTCGAACTATAATTCAATAAAAAATAGGACATGGTATGAACATCATATATTTTATTTCAAATGAATATACTAGCAAAAACCAACTTACCTAGAAATCTTGAACAAAATGTGGATGAAACTTGAAGTTCTTTGGACAAAACCTTTCACGAAACCTTAGGCAACACTGTGGCAGAACTTGCACACAAAACTAAGCAGCTCTATCAACTCTGAATATCAGAATGTATGGGTGTGTTGGTGTGCACCCTCTTGTGCAAAGACAAGGTATTTATAGGTGAAGGATGGGGAGATGAAAGGGGTGCCTTAATGGCCACATTGTTATGGTCATAATTGCAATAAAATGTGAATAATGGGGGTTATAATGTGGTCAAAATGGCTGTTACAAATTGGTGATTGATCCTTCAAAATTTGAATTTAATTGAGGTTGTATTTGGTACAATATAGAGTCTCAATGCATGCTCTATAATCTTGGACGTTACCATTTGAAAAGTGTAGGTTACAAAGGATTGAATGCTTGCATAAACATATATGATGATACTTTTGTTTTTGGGTTCTCACAGCAGGTTTTGGCACGTTGGAGATGGGAGAGGAGCTCAGTCTCAATTAGAGCCCACAATTGGAGGACATAAGGAAGGTTAGGGAAGAGGTTGCATGTTTGAGATGGTAAAGGAGCTCAGGACCCCCACCAACTCTGAGTTAGATGATCCATTTTTTATGGAGGTACTAGCTACGAAGCTTCACTAGTATTTCAAGTTCCCGAATGTTTGGGGTATGACGAGACTGGGTGTGAGGCTCTCTGCTCACAATTAATCTTCTAATCTTAATCAGTGGGTTATTAATGTAAACTAAACAAGTTTAACAATCTAATCTGGTTTATACATAACGTATTTAAAAAAAAAATTCGACCAGCAGAAGCGTAAGTCAGCAGAAGCATAATCAACTCAGCTGGTAGCGTAAACATGATTCCTTTATACAAAAACTTCAAAGTTTACAGCGGTTACAAACGAAGTTAACTAGTACACGTTTAAGTCTTATATACAAAACCAGACGTAAGCAACTTAAGACCAGTCGTCCAAACATCTAGACTATCATCTAGTGTTTCATCTTCTTGCTGCTGATCTAGCGTCTAGGTAGTATCTCTTGCTACCCGTAATTGCTCCCCACTAGTTCTTTCTTCCTGTTGTCATGCACACATACAAAACAAAACAACAGCCGGATAAACTCCGGTGAGAATCATCTCAATATAATCAGCAGGTACGCATAATAACAATAAAATGCATAACAGTGTATCAACTGTAAATAAATTCAATGACATGAAATGATTCTAGTTCTCCTCTTCAATCTCAGAATTGATTCCATATCAGTTCGACGCCATCAAGATTCGTATCCGATCTTGACATGAATATTCATCTATCGAAACCATCTCCAGCTTCGAAAATCAGGCCAACTCAGTCCTGGGCATTAGAATCAATTCAAGTCTCTTCAATATGCAAACTCATGCAAATATAAAAGATCCACTACCTGTGATGGATCGACACACACATAATTCAAGTTCTAAATCAAGAACAGTAATCATATATGTATGTGATTTCAGCGGAATACTCAAGAACTATCATTCTCGAGTAATCTAGTTCCTGACTCTTCTGTCAGATTATACCTTTGTTCCTCTGTTTTCAAATACTTCAATCAGTGTTCTTAAGCTCTGTTCCTCACTTCCGGAGACACTCGCAAGAGCAAAGGTTGATAGCTGAAATCAAGATGTTCTCAGTATTTCAAATTCACTCTTATTTATAGACAACGATCTCTGTATTTCCTGCAGCATTTCCAACGTATTCAATTCGAGTTCCACGTGTCATGCTGAGTATTCAAACAAGATATACTCCCATCGCTTCGAAGGTGGATAACGATAAACAGATTCCTCAACGGCTGTTGATCGTCCTCAGTTGCTGTTCTACTATCGTTGTTGTTCTTCAGCAGTCGCAAGAATCAGCTGTTGTAATAACCAGTCACAACAACAGGAATCCAGTCGCAACATAAATCCAGTTGCAACATTTCAAAACTCAAAACGATGTCGTTATAACTAATTCCAATGACGTCGTTACGTATCCTCAGCTGGTACTACCTCTTTATTCAAAGAAACCAGCAGCTGGTCGCTTTCTTATACCAACGGCTGATTTTGCAACAATAAGCGAAACGGTATCGTATCAACATTTCCTGTTTATAATCAAAACGGTGTCGCATCATTCCCTCGACTGGATAATCAGCAGATACCAAAATCTCTCGACTGATTTCAAATTCCTCGTCTGGTTGCTAAACGACATCGTATCAAGGCTCATAGTCATAAGTCAAAACGATGTCGCATTCATGTCTCAGCTGGACCCATTTTCACCTCGACTGGTTTGCGTTTAATATCGAAACGACGACGTCGCACCTCATCACCCAGCCGATACATTATCAATCAGCAGGTATACATCAAAACCAGCAGGTACATAAACCAGCAGATGCGTAAGAAACTCTTGCTGCTGATTCCTCGTGCGTAACAGTAACTAACACGTGGCGCTTTCTCATTGACCCTTCTATTCGTGCGTCTGTTTTCAGCTGAAATCAACACTAATGCTTCAACTGAATTTCAAACTTCTACCAGTCGCGAGCTACAGCAACCTGCTGCTGATTTTATCAAATTGCTTCGTCTGGTTACTTCGCCTGGTTCTCATACTTAACATATTTTAACGATACCCAGTTCTTGAATCACCCAACACTTCCAGAAGAAATCTGAGCTCATAATTAAACTTCATCAATTCGTAAATGTTGAAATTACCCGACTAATCCTCTTCTTAATGATTCTGGGCATTACATTTCTCCCCCTCTAAGATTCGAGTTCGTCCTCGAACTCATCAGCAGTTGCTATATATGGAACATAAGGAGAAAATAGATTCTGAGCAAAAGCTAACCTTATTGGAAGAGATACGGGAATCGTTGTTTCATGTCATCTTCCACTTCCCAGGTTGCTTCTTCAACGCCATGTCGATTCCATTGAATCTTCACTAATGGAATCGTCTTTGTTCGAAGGTGTTTGTCTTTCCGATCAAGAATCTGAATTGGCTGTTCAAAATAGCTCAAAGTTTCATCCAACTCAGCTTCTTCAGCAGGAATAACATGAGAACTGTCAGGCCTCGTGATCACAACAGATAAACACATGCGGAAGCTAACAAAAAGTGAGTAAAATTTTCGCTTTTAGGCCCGACGGTTTAAACATATAATTTAAAATACAATAGAGTTCCACTCCAGTCTCCTCTAAGGTACGAGACGCACCTCGCCACCAACGTTCTGCGGCCTTCCTGAACAACAAAGTGACTAACCTCAACCGGAGATCGTTGTCATACTGAGCTCGATCGAAAAGGAGAATTCAAAGAACAGAACAGAGCAGTTGGATGAGAAGAGACCAGCTGAAAGACCAGAGCCAGACAAATCAATCTGGTCAAGCAAAACAGTTTGAACAATCTATGAAGACCAATTTAATTGGTTCAAACTGATTTGCATTGCCTTGTCCACATCAGGAACAAGCAAATAGATCTCGAAGTGACCAAAGGCTGGAGAATTGCTGATAAACAGAGCTCAAGTCACATAAAGCCTGCAATGCATTAAAAGCCAAAGGACACAAAGCACACATGCGTCAGAAGACTTTTCAGAACGGCTACATCTTTGTGTCCAACGGATATATCCAAGCAGCGACTTTATAAACAGGCACAATGAACAGATTGAAGAGATGCGCCATAACAGTGAGAGTGTGTTGTGTGAAGTCCGAACAGAAAATCAAGAAACGCACAACACATAACCTGGGAAAATAGCAGAAAACCAGCTCGAACAAGGAGCACTTCCCAGAGTGTGTGAGATTTAATTCATTGAGAGATTGTGCTTACACTGTAAATCTCACACACACATTCACTCATATTCGAGAGATGAGCGAAACATATTAGAGTGAATGTGATTCAATACTCTTCATTGTAGTCTTTGGACAGAGACGTTAAACAAGTCTAGTTGTCTTTCGTACTGAGACGTTAAAGAAGTGTGTGTAGCCTTTCTCACTGAGGCGTAAAAGAAGTGAGTTAGTCACACGGCTTGCAGGTTGGTGTGCAGTGGTAGATGCTTGGAGTTTTTGCGGCTGCGGGTCATATGAGTGGGTTGCAGCGAGGGTCGTTGTAATCAAGGTCTTCTAGTGGATCATTCCCGTGGCGGAAGAAGAGGAGACGTAGGAGATTGAGATCCGAACTTCCATAAACCAATTCAGCGTATCTTTCTTTACTGTTTTCAGTGTTTACATTCATACGCATAACGTATGTGTTGTTAAAACTGTTTATTTGGGCTTCGAACGATAGAGTGCAGTTTGAGTTATTTCCGTATGTTTTATTTACATTACTCAATCTGTATCTTGGTGCACAAAGTATTCAAGAACACTGAACTATTGTAGCTCAAGTTAAGTTAACCAGATCGTTCGGCCGAAGTGCTGAGCTGGTTCTAGTCTTCCAGCTGGAACTTGCATGTTTAGAGCTCGCCTTGTATTGGGCTGATTTCAACTTTCATCTGAAACCAGATTTATTTTTGCGAACCCGGCTTCAACTTCTGGCTGAATCCTACGTCTTGTCATTCGATCTGGTTACACCCTCTAGTACTAGTTCTTGATTGAATAACTAGTCATTACACATTAATAGAGAGTCCATAAATCGATCTCCAACAAGTGGTATCAGAGCAGGTTGTTCTTGAATAGTGCATTTTCTTCGAAAAATGTTTTTAAACAATTTTACCATACGCTCTGATATCCGTTCGAGAGCCTGTCTATGCTACAAAATTTTAATATTTTCAAACCTCAGCATATGGATAAGGGGAGGAATGTTTCTTGATGCTCCTCTGGTCTATATGTATGAGAATTTTTAAGTGGCATAGACTTTTCAAAATCTCATGCATTCATATAGCTTTCGACAAACTGTCTGTCTCCCTGTACTTCAAATGATTTTAAATTACCCCATGTTCTGTCAAGGGGGAGTTTGTTTTAAATATTGAGGGGGAGACAAGGTTTCGAACTATTTTTGATTCCCACAAAAATGGGGAGAAATATTTTCAAGTATAAACATACATGCATATGTTTATCCAGATTTTGTTTTGATCAAAAAGGGGGAGATTATTGGATCTGTGTTTACAGATCAGAATCTATGTTTTGATTCACACAAAATCTGCTTCTATTGTACTAACACTCTACTTGACATGCGCAGCTTGCTTAGACTGGAGTATACGTGAAGATATCCAAGCTAGGACAGTGAGGGGACGCCTGAGCTGGACTGGTCGAAGATATCTAGCTGGAACAGTAAGGGGATGCCCAAGCTGGTTCGGCACTTTACTTCCAGAAGTGCAGGGAACATCAAGCTAGTTCATCAGCTGGATGTTGGAGCAGCATGAAGATCAAGCACATAGTATGAAGAGCAGTTCAAGCGCAGAATCAAGAGCAGAACAGAAGTGCAGAGCTGAAGTGCAGAATGCTCAAGTACAGAATAGCTCAAGCGTAGATCAAGTGCAGTGTACAAGAGCATTGATTGAGCGTGAAGCCGTATACAAGAGCAGTGATCAAGTGCACGCTTGATCATTGAACAAAGTAGCTCGAAGTGCAGGAAAGAACAGCACAAGCTCAGCTGCAGACAAAAAGAGGCGCAGATGCAGAAGTTGCTCCAGATGATCAGCTCGAAGATAAGAACAAATAAGCTGGTGAGGAGAAGGAGAGAGCTCTGCAGGAGCTGATGAAGCAAACCAGCTTGACAGAGAAACGAGCTGAGATACCAGGACCAGAAAAATCAATCTGGTCAAGCAAATCAGTTTGAACAATCTACGGAAACAAATTTATTTGGTTCAAACTGATTTGCATTGTCTTGTCCACATCAAGCACAAGCAAACAAGATCTGGAAGTGACCAAAGGCTGTCAAATCGCCGATGAACAGAGCTCAAGACAAATAAAGCCTGCAACACATTAAATGCCAAATGACACAAAGTACACATGCGTCAGAAGACTTTTCAGAACGGCTACATCTTTGTGTCCAACGGATATATCCAAGCAGCAACTTTATAAACAGGCGCAACGAAACAGATTGAAGAGATGCGCCATAACAGTGAGAGTGTGTTGTGTGAAGTACGAACAGAAAATCAAGAAACGCACAACACAGAACCTGGGAAAATAGCAGAAAACCAGCTCGAACAAGGAGCACTTCCCAGAGTGTGTGAGATTTAATTCATTGAGAGATTGTGCTCACACTGTAAATCTCACACACACACATTCACTCATATTCGAGATATGAACGAAACATATTAGAGTGAATGTGATTCAATACTCTTCATTGTAGTCTTTGGACAGAGACGTTAAACAAGTCTAGTTGTCTTTCGTACTGAGACGTTAAAGAAGTGTGTGTAGCCTTTCTCACTGAGGCGTAAAAGAAGTGAGTTAGTCACACAACTTGCGGGCTGGTGTGCAGTGGTAGATGCTAGGAGTTCTTGCGGCTGCGGGTCATAGGAGTGGGTTGCAGCAAGGGTCGTTGTAATCAAAGTCTTCTAGTGGATCCTTTCCGTAGCAGAAGAAGGGGAGACGTAGGAGATTGAGCTCCGAACTTCCAAAAACAAATTCAGCGTATCTTTCTTTACTATTTTTAGTGTTTACATTCATACGCATCACATATTTGCTTATGTTTTTAAACCTGTTTATTTGGGCTTCAAACGATAGGTGCTGTTTGAGTTATTTCCGCATGTTTTATTTACATTACTCAATCTGTATCTCCGTGCACAAAGTATTCAAGAACACTGAGCTATTGCAGCTCAAGTTAAGTTAACCAGATCGTTCGGCCTTAAACCTGTTTATTTGGGCTTCAAACGATAGGTGCTGTTTGAGTTATTTCCGCATGTTTTATTTACATTACTCAATCTGTATCTCCGTGCACAAAGTATTCAAGAACACTGAGCTATTGCAGCTCAAGTTAAGTTAACCAGATCGTTCGGGCGAAGTGTCAAGCTAGTTCTAGTCTTCTAGCTGGAACTGGAATGTTTAGCGCTCGCCTTGTATTGGGCTGGTTTCAACTTTCAGCTGAAACCAGCTTGATCTTTGCGAACCCGTCTTCAACTTCTGGCTGAATCCTGCGTCTTGTCATTCGATCTGGTTACACCCTCTAGTACTAGTTATTGATAGAATAACTAGTCATTACACATTAATAGAGAGTCCATAAATCGATCTCCAACAAGTGGTATCAGAGCAGGTTGTTCTTGAATAGTTCATTTTCTTCGAAAATGTTTTTAAACAATTTTACCATACGCTCTGATACCCGTTCGCCTGTCTGTGCTACAAAATTTTAAGATTTTCAAACCTCAACATATGGATAGGGGGAGGAATGTTTCTTGATGCAACTCTGGTCTATATGTATGAGAATTTTTAAGTGGCATAGACTTTTCAAAATCTCATGCATTCATATAGCTTTCGACAAACTGTCTCCCTGTACTTAAAATGATTATATTTAAAAAATAAAATTACCCCATGTTCTGTCAAGGGGGAGTTTTGTTTTAAATATTGAGGGGGAGACAAGGTTTCGAACTCTTTTTGATTACCACAAAAAGGGGGAGAAATATTTTCAAGCATAAACATACATGCATATGTTTATCCAGATTTTGTGTTGATCAAAAAGGGGGAGATTATTGGATCTGTGTTTACAGATCAGAATCTAAGTTTTGATTCACACAAAATCTGCTTCTATTGTACTAACGCTCTACTTGACATGCGCAACTTGCTTAGACTGGAGTAGACGTGAAGATATCCAAGTTAGGACAGTAAGGGGACGCCTGAGCTGGACTGGTCGAAGATATCTAGCTCGAACAGTAAGGGGACGCCCAAGCTGGTTCGGCAGTTTACTTCCAGAAGTGCAGGGGACATCAAGCTGGTTCATCAGCTGGATGTTGGAGCAGCACAAAGATCAAGCTCAGAGTATGAAGAGCAGTTAAAGCGCAGAATCAAGAGTAGAGTTGAAGTGCAGAATGCTCAAGTACAGAATAGCTCAAGCGCAGATCAAGTGCAGTATACAAGAGCAGTGATTGAGTGCGAAGCCGTATACAAGAGCAGTGATCAAGTGCACGCTTGATCATTAAACATAGCAATAAGCAGTTCATCAAAGGGAGTTCAGTCTTTGGGTAGACTGAATCAGAACTACTTAACAGTTTGCTTGCGGATGATTTGGAGGAGCTGTGTGAATGGATCAAGAGGACAAGAAAGCAAAACTAGGGCTCGTGACGAGAAGAATAGAGCCCAACTGGTTAAAGTCAAACCAGCTCAAAGAACAGAACGGAGCAGTTGGATGAGAAGAGACCAGCTGAATAACCAGAGCCAGACAAATCAATCTGGTCAAGGAAAACAATTTGAACAATCTACGAAGACCAATTTAATTGGTTCAAACTGATTTCCATTGCCTTGTCCACATCAGGAACAAGAAAACAGAGATCGAAGTGACCAAAGGCTGCAGAATCGCCTATAAACAGAGCTCAAGTCACATAAAGCCTGCAACACATTAAAAGCCAAAGGACACATGCTTCAGAAGACTTTTCAGAACGGCTACATCTTTGTGTCCAACGGATATATCCAAGCA
>KV011837.1:93698-109348 GCA_001598015.1 Dorcoceras hygrometricum
ATCACCAGGTCACTATCTATCTGCATGCTCAGAACATCATAATTTCCCTACCAATGAAACATGGTACTTCGCATCGCAGATACTAGTCTCTAACTCGGGCGGCCTTATCCTCATTTTGACGGCCCAATCGACTAGGAACATGTTCAGAATACACAGCGACTATTAGATGTGTTTCATGATAGCCGTCATACCCACTATCACATCTAACATACGCTTAGGTGTATTCTAGGTCTTTACTCAACGCAATTGTTAATCATTACACACATAATGAAAGTAAAGAACGCCATATAAGTAAATGCGAATATCATATATAAAGATTGTTTGTACAAGAGTCTATAAAACCCACACGCCACAAGTTGGCTAGTTGGGCATCTACTCTAACAATTTTAACGATACCCAGTTCTTGAATCACCCAACACTTCCAGAAGAAATCTGAGCTCATAATTAAACTTCATCAATTCGTAAATGTCGAAATTACCCGACTAATCCTCTTCTTAATGATTCTGGGCATTACACTAGGGATCCTGGGACCACCTCTCAAGGTTTGAGAATGCGGCGCTCCTACATCAATATGATGATCCCATTAGGTGTCGAGTTTTCCTTACCATCCTGGTTTGGTCAACACTCTAGTGGTTCAACCTCCTCCCCCAGCTAGGAGTATTAACAAATTTTAAGACTTCAGCATGGCGTTCCTCCACCAGTTCGCCAATAGCAAGAAGTAACCCATGATGACGTTGAACTTTTCAATGTCAAGAAAAAATATTAGGAGAGCCTACGAGGAGTACAGCAGGCGCTTCAACCTGGCCATCATTGAAGTGCTCTCAGCTTCCCCCTACCTGCTAATTGGGGCCTTTACCTAGCATTTAAGAGGGGGCGACTTCTTCAGATACTTGGTCAAGAATCCCCCTAAAATATTCGATGAACTCTTAACTAGGGAAGAGAAATATTTCAACATGGAGGAGGTGCAGAAAACCCAAAATAATTGATCATAAGGCCCCCATAGACCTTATAAAGAGCCTCAAGGAGCAAGAGACGCACCCAGGACTTCTCGGCCCGAGTACCCTTAGCTACTGGGATAATTTGCTGCTCGAACACCTTTGAGGGTGGACAAATCTCGAGCTATGCATATTTTAGATGAGAGAAGGTTGGTACACAGACATCGGGGGATTGAGAGAGTCCTTTGGAGTCTGAAGTCTGAGAATTTTTGTGACTTTCACAGAGACTACAGCCACACAACTTCTGAGTGTCGTCAATTAGACCAAGAGTTGGAGCGTATCATCCAAAATAATCTCGAAGTACGAGCTATATTAACTGGGAGCGGTCACCTCTCCCCCTAAAGAGGAGTAGGGAAGAAGGAAGTTGGTAAAGGGATAAGAAGACCCCTAGTAGTGACAGAGCTGATCAGGGGCATGACCCAAATCCACACCGAGGAGAGCCTCACTCACATCCACCTCGGGAATCTATCAACTTGATCTTGGGAGGACCTACTGAAGGGGACTCCAATTGGGGGAGTGAATCTAGATTCGGCACATGGAGAGCATGGAGATCCGCATGGGAAAACAATTATCGGGCCCCACCATTCTTTTGGACCCTAAGACTTGAAAGGAGGAGTAGATACACACAATGACACCCTTGTAATCAGATCCATGATCGCAAAATATGAAATGACTCGCTTATTTGAGGATTCTGGTAGCTCTGTGAATGTGTTCTTCAAATGGGTCATGAACTAGATGAACCTATGGGATTATCATGTGAATCCAGTCAAGACCCCTTTGTTTTGGTTTCACGGGTCACTCCTACAATCCATGAGAGTTGTTCACTTACCTATTTCTCTTGGATCATCGAGTTCAATGTGGTTGACGCCCCCTTCCCGTACAACGTGATCTTGGGCAGGACATTCATTTCTTGCTTCATGTCTATGACTTCTGCCCTGCATCAAAAGATAAAATTCCCCGTGGGAGATGTTGTCGGGGAAGTCGTAGGGGATCAAAAAGTGGCTCGAAAGTGTTATGTGGAAGAAGTGAAGATCGAGTCGAAGGTTTCCAAGTTCAAGTACCAAAACCACACGAGTACTCTAGAAGGCGGGCAAGTGCATATGGTCGAGGAGATTTCCAAATGATCACAGAGGAATAGAGAGAAGAGGTGATTCTCGTTCCCCCGGAACACGTGTGAAGGTTTCTCGAACTCTCCCCGAGGACCTAATAGCACAACTTGTCAAGTGCCTCGAGGATAACAAAGACATATTTTCCTGGTCCCTTGCCGACCTAAAAGGGTACGTCGAGAGGTAATGGGACATTGATTAAATGTCTCCTCTGATCACAAGCATGTCATTCAAAATAGGAGGTTTTTGGCCAGAAAAGGATGCAGTTATCAGAATTCGGGTCGAGCAACTGTTGAAGGCTGTGCATCAGAGAAGTAAATTTCCAGACTTGGCTATCTAATGTGGTACTGGTTCCAATTGCAACAGGGAAGTGGCGTATGTGTGTAGACTTCAGGGACCTGAACAAAGATTACCCCAAGGATTTCTATCCGCTCCCTAGGATAGATCGGCTTCTTGACTCTACTGTCGGCCATGAGTTGCTATACTTCCTCGATGCTTACCAAGGGTATCACCAGATCCCCTTAGACGAAGAATACCAATGTAAGGTCAGCTTTATCATAGCCGATGGCACATTCTGTTACATGTTCATGCCATTCGGGTTGAAGAACATAGCGGCGATGTACCAAAGCCTCATAGACAAGGTGTTTCGAGAACAAATTGGTAGAAATGTCCAGGTATATGTCGATGATATCCTGATAAAATCCCGAGTAGAAGCACAGTTCATCAGACCTCGAGGAGACTTTTTGTAGAGCCCCAAAATCCATAGGACCACAATTGTTTAGCCTTTTTATTTTAAGAGTTGTTTTGATATTTGAGCTTCCAAATTTCAGTTCAAGCTAGCTTTAGTAATCTAAGCTAATTCATTCTTTTTTCTTCCAGCTTAGAAGCACGGTCCAGATGGCTTCTTGAAGGATTTCACCACAAGCACAATCCCGAGCTGGAGCAGCTTTTCCTTAAACAAATGAATTTGGATGGGCTTTCTGTTTTTATAAATGGGATGGCAAATTTACAAATTTAAATATTAATAGGGAGTTTTTATTAATTTTGCAAGGATTTGGTAAAATAACAATGCCTATTCATTGTACTTCTACCTACTACAAATCATTACTCCCACATTTTACGTAAGTTAGAGCTCATTTTGTTACAAGAAAAACCTTTCATTTTCTCTCAAAATATACAAGAGCTCGCAGAGCGTGCTTGAGGAGATTCCAGCCAAGGCCATCTGTTCGTCGTTATTCTCAGTTCAGGCAAGTAAAATTGATTCTTGCTGCATCTGGAAAACATATATTGCTTCGTTGTTTTCTTTTGTATGTTTGTCTGTTGCATGTTTCAGTTCAGTTCAGTTTATGTTTAAGTTTAAGCTAAGGATTCACTGCCTTGATGTTTTAAGTTTTGCAAAACTCACCAGTTATTTTAGCAAGAAGTTGTATTTTCAAGATACTGAGTTGTACAGATTCCAGATAAGATAAGCCAAGAGAAGTTTCTTGTTTTTCCACGTGCTGTAAAGGTTCTGGACATTGACACTAAATAGATAGGCGACGCTAGTTTGATCGGGATCATGTTCTGGTCGAATAAGTTGAGCTGGTCTGTTTAGGTACTGTCTGAACTGGAGCAGTACCTTCGTTTTAAGCAGATCTGGCCTATGTTCTTCGCTGGTGCGTAATTCGTTGCTAAACTAATTGGGTTTCTCAAAGCTGAGTGACCTTCCAAAGCTGAAATTCTTATTATGAAGCTTATATTACCATTTTATTGCACGTAAGTTGCTTCCTTTAAACCAAATTTGTTTTACTACGCGCGAGCTGGTTACCGTGAGAACCAAATCTATTTTTCCTATTCTAAAGCTATTTCGCTAGTCAAAGATATTTTTCACACCCGTGATCTGTTTCACACCCAAGATATGTTTTCTTTAGCCAAATCTGTTTGTCTTCCTAATTCGTTTCCTCTCCGAGCTGATTTTGCTATCATCAGCTCGTAGCCCAGCTATGCACTCAGTAATGTTGTTTTTAAAGATAAAATGAGTTTCATAGCAGCGAATCATCCAGTTTTCAGAAGTCGATTTTTGATCAAGAGCAAAGTCTAAAAGTTGTTTTAAAATAATAGGAAGTAAATTTTCAGTTTTAAGGACTTATGGCATAGAGGACCCGGTCATTCAGGAAGGGACAGGATTACGGTATGAATATAATCCCTTCATTAGAAGGGACAGGATTATGGAATTACTGTAATCCCTTCACAGATAGTTACTGATTCAGATAACATGCTTCATGCATCAGGACCACCAGAGAGCCTCTAGGCCATGAGTCACAGAGTAAAGCGATTCAGATCTGATGTTCTGATCTGTATTTTCAGTAGCAAGATTTGAGTTCAGATGACTTCCTTTAATTATGTATTACGTTTCAGTTATGCCTGCATTAGATTGATCTTGTTATCCTCAGTTTACTTGTTGAGCCCCTAGGCTCACTAATTTTCCCGATGCAGGTGAGGCAGCTCAGAGGCAGGCGGGTGGCACGAGCTGAACCAGATTTTGGGGTTGCGTGTGTTTTTCGAAGGCCAACGTTTCCACACAGCCAGCTGTTCTTGTTTTTGATATTTTGTCAGACTGTATTAAGATCCATTAAAACAATAGAGAATTCATATAGAGTTCCAATAGTTGTAATATCTGATTTTGTAATCCAAATCTGAAATTCTTGTATTATAAATCTGTTTCTACTGTTCATTTTTGGCGCCAACTTTTTACGTTTAGTTTTTGTAAGGGAATACAGCTAACAATATTTCGCGTTTAGTCCTTGTATATCTTTTTGATTTTCCATTTACTCCATTCCGTTGATTCCCATGGGTTTGTGCGTCAAAACTTGGTATCAGAGCATGGTTCTGAGATAAACACACACTTCCCAGTCTGGAGCAGTTTTTGCCATCTGCATCTCCTGATCTGTGAGTTTTATTGTTATGTTAAGAGTCATTTTCTCTTATGAGTTCTAATGTTCTTTTGTGGTGGATTGCGTGCTATAGATTAAGATGTGAGGAAGAGGGAGAGGTAGAAGAAGCACCCCTGAAGTAGAACCCAGTTCAGATAATATTGCTCGTATTACCCAACTCTTAGAACTGTTAGTAGAGCAGTCCGACAGAGGCAACAACCAATCTTCTAACAGCAAAGGACCAAATCATGATGATTCTCAGGAGAAGTTTCGAAGACAGAAGCCCAAAGAGTTTAGTGGTACAACAGATCTGCTTGTTGCTGAGAGCTGGATCAAGTCTATGGAAGTTATCTTTGAATATCTTCATATTTCAGATTTGGATAGGCCTATGTGCGCTATCTATATGCTAAGATATGATGCGATGATCTGGTGGGAAGGAGCCAAATTGTCAGTAGATTTGGCAAATCTCTCGTGGGATGAGTTTAAACGAGTGTTCTTTGAGCAGTACGTCATAGCATACAAAAGGTCTAAGCTGAAGCGGGAATTCCTGACCCTGAAGAAAGGGAACATGACAGTACAGGAGTATATCCAAAAGTTTGAGAGAGACTGCTATTTTGTGTCTCTTATTGGAAGAGACCCCGAGGAGAAGCAGAGTCATTTTGTAGAAGGACTAAAGCCTACATTCAAGCTGAATGTTAGGCTAGCAGGGCCCAAGACTTACAGGGAAGCAGTAGATAAGGCTCTGCGAGTAGAGAGGGATTGAAAAGATGTCAAACAGGATAGATAACAGAGGAGACAGTCCTTTCAACAAGGGGATCAGAGGCCATTTAAGGAACAGAACAGGAACCAGCAGACCTCAAGAACAGAAACCCATACCAGCCCAGCCTATTAGTGCAGTACAGTTAGAGACAACAAGCCAGGTTGCCCCAATTGCCAAAATAATCACCCAGGACAGTGCAAAGCTGGCCAGAGCGGGTGTTACAGATGTGGTGCTCAAGGTCACATCTCCAAGCACTGTCCACAGTCGAAGAAACTGGTGCCCAGTCGAGCTTACGTCATGACAACTAAGCAAGCTAACCCTGATTCTACGGTGATTACAGGTAAGATTTTGGTTGCTGGTATGCCTTCGCTTGTCTTGTTAGATTCGGGTGCGACCCATTCCTTTATAAGCTGAAGATTTTGCTAAGAAGTTACCTTGTAAGCTGGAACGATTGTCCATAGGCTATTGTGTAACTGTACCCTCAGGGGAAGAGCTGGTAACGAATAGTATATACCGTGATTTAGAGCTTGAATTTCAAGGACACGTAGTTACCGCCAATTTAATTGTTCTACCCATGTCTGAATTCGATTTGATTTTGAGAATAGATGGTTATCTAAGTATGGGATAGTAATCGATTTTAAGTTCAGGACAGTAACCATTAAACCACCCAATGGACCTCAGTTTTCATTTGAAGCTAACCAGCTTAGACAATGTCCCCGCGTTATTTCATCTTTGCAAGCCCAGCGTTATCTGAGGAAAGGTGGAGTAGGATTCTTGAAAAGTTTATCTTCCCTAACTGTTTCTAACCAGCCCGAGCTGAATGACGTGGAGGTGGTGAATGAATTTCCAGAATTTTTTCCAGATGACATCATTGGACTACCTCCAGACAGAGAGTTAGAATTTTCTTCGATTTAGTACCTGGAGCAGCTCTTGTTTCCAGACCACCCTATAGGCTTGCTCCTACAGAGATGAAAGAGCTGAAGGAACAAATTCAAGATCTGTTGGATAAGGGATTCATATGACCCAGTAAATCCCCTTGGGGAGCCCCTATTCTGTTTGTTAAGAAGAAAGATGGGAGCTTAAGATTGTGTATAGATTATCACGAGTTGAATAAGCTTACCATTAAGAATAAGTATCACCTGCCTATGATTGAGGATTTGTTCGACCAAAAATGAAGGGAGCAGCTATTTTTTCTAAGATAGATTTTCCATCTGGATACCATTAGCTTATTATCAAAGAGGCTGATATCTATAAGACAGCTTTAGGAAGCGCTATGGCCATTATGAGTTTTTAGTAATGCCTTTTGGATTGACCAACGCTCCATCTGCTTTTATGGATTTGATGAATAGAGTTTTCCAGACATATTTGGATCAGTTTGTCATCGTATTTATAGATGATATCTTAGTGTATTCCAAGACCAGCTTAGAGCACGCTAACCAAATTAGGATAGTGCTACAAGTTTTGAAGGATAAACGACTGTTTGCTAAGTTTAGCAAGTATGAGTTTTGACTGGAGAAGGTTGTAGTTCTATGTCACATCATTTCTAAGGATGGATTAGAAGTTGACCCAGCTAAGGTCGAAGGTGTGCAAGACTGGACTGTTCCCAGATCTATTTCAGAGGTGAGGAGCTTTTTGGGACTTGCTGGATATTACAGGCGATTTATTCAAGGATTCTCGAAGACAGCTGTTCCATTAAGTTCGTTGACTAGGAAACAAGTTAAGTTTGAGTGGACCCCTAGTTGTCAACAGAGATTTGAGAAGTTGAAGCAAGCGTTGATAGAAGCTCCAGTACTTACCATGACTTCTGATCAAGGGAATATTGTTATCTACACATATGCTTCCAAGCTGGGTTTAGGAGCTGTATTGATGCAGGATCGTAGGGTAATAGCGTATGCTTCCAGATAGTTGAAGAACCATGAGAAGAATTATCCTACGCATGATCTGGAGTTAGCAGCAGTGGTTTTTGCCCTGAAGATTTGGAGACATTATCTGTATGGGGAGAAGTGTGAGATATTTACAGACCACAAGAGTTTAAAGTACTTCTTCACTCAGAAAGAATTGAACATGAGACAGAGGAGGTTGTTAGAGCTGGTCAAAGATTATGATTGTACCATTAGCTACCACCCAGGAAAAAGCCAACGTGGTGGCAGATGCTCTTAGAAGGAAGTCAATAGGATTGACCCAGATCACAGTTCAGAGGCCCTTAGCCTATGAGATTAAGAATTTGGGCTAGATCTGGTGCCCCGTCACCATATTGTAACCTTAGTTGTTCTCACCATCCAGTCTTCATTGACAGACCAGATTAGAGAGGGTCAGCTGAGAGATGAACAGCTGAAGAAGTGGGGGAAACAAGATGAAGAGAGGAGAGGAAATCTCTATGCCTCAGTAGGAGGAGTTGTTAAATATCAAGGCAGAGTATGTGTTCCTAACGTGGACAAATTGAGATCTGATCTCATGGAAGAAGCTCATACAGCCCCGTATTCAGTACACTCAGGGAGTACCAAGATGTATAAAGATCTTCAGAAGATGTACTGGTGGCCAGGCATGAAACGCGACATTGCTTGATTTTTTTTAGAATGCCTAACCTGTCAGCTGGTCAAAGCTGAGCATCAGAGACCAGCTGGGATGCTAAAGCCTCTACCGATACCAGAATGGAAGTGGGAGAGTATTGCAATGGATTTTGTAGTTGGTTTACCAGAACGGTTCAAGGATACAATTCAATTTTTGTTATAATAGACCTACTCACCAAATCTGCTCACTTCTTACCAATCAAGACAACTTACGATGTGAGTAAATATGCTGAGCTGTATATAAGAGAAATAGTAAGACTTCATGGTATCCCAGTTTCGATTGTATCTGACAGAGATCCAAGTTTTTCGTCAGCTTTCTGGAAGAGCTTACACAGAACTTTGGGTACTAAGTTGACCTTTAGCACAGCCTTTCACCCCCAAACATATGGTCAATCAGAAAGGGTGATTCAGATTTTGGAAGATCTACTCAGAGCTTGTATCGTAGATTTTTCGGAGAGTTGGGATTTGAAGCTACCCTTAGTGGAATTCACGTACAACAATAGCTTCCAAGCATCAATTCAGATGGCCCCTTACGAAGCTCTCTATGGTAGGAAATTTATGACACCCATTCATTGGGATGAGATAGGAGAGCGATCTGGTTTGGGACCAGATCTAGTAGAACAGACCGCTGAAGCTATTAAGAAAGTAAGAGATCGATTGAGAACAGCTCAGAGCAGGCAAAAGAGCTATGCTGATAACAGATGCCGTGAACTGAATTTCGAAGCTGGAGATCATGTGTTCTTAAAGTTTGCACCAATGAAAGGCGTAATGAGATTCGGGAAGAAGGGTAAGCTCAACCCAAGGTTCATTGGTCCATACGAGATTTTGGAAAAAGTAGGAACGCTGGCTTACAGACTAGCATTACCCCCACACCTGTCCTCAGTGCATAATGTTTTTCATGTATCATCTTTGAGAAAATATGTTCCTAACCCGTCGCATGTTTTGAGCTACGAACCAATCCAGCTTGCACCAGATCTGAGTTATGAAGAGAGATTAGAGAGGACTCTTCATAGAGAGAATAGGAAGTTAAGAAATCGTAGCATCCCGATGGTTAAAGTTCAGTGGTCTAACCAATCAGAGCGGGAAGCAACTTGGGAGACAGAAGAGGATATGCGTAGTCTCTACCCAGAGCTGTTTGGTAAGTAAATTTCGAGGAAGAAATTTCAGTAAAGAGGGTAGAGTTGTAGAGCCCCAAAATCCATAGGAACATAATTGTTTAGCCTTTTTATTTTAAGGGCTGTTTTGAGATTTGAGCTTCCAGATCTCAGTTCAAGCTAGCTTTAGTAATCTAAGCTGAATTCTTTCTTTTTCTTCCAGCTTAGAAGCACGGTCCAGATGGCTTCTTGAAGGATTTCACCACAAGCACAATCCCGAGCTGGAGCAGCTTTTACTTAAACAAATGAATTTGGATGCGAGATCTGTTTTTTTAAAAATAGGATGGCAAATTTACAAATTAAAATAGTAGTAGGGAGTTTTTATTATTTTTTCAAGGATTTGGTAAACTAACAATGCCTAATCATTGTACTTCTACCTACTAAAAAGCATTACTCACACATTTTACGTAAGTTAGAGCTCATTTTGTTACAAGAAAAACCTTTCATTTTCTCTCAAAATATACAAGAGCTCGCAGAGTGTGCTTGAGGAGATTCCATCCAAGGCCATCTGTCCTTCGTTATTCTCAGTTCAGGCAAGTAAAATTGATTCTTGCTGCATCTGGAAAACATATATTGCTTCGTTGTTTTCTTTTGTATGCTTGTCTGTTGCATGTTTCAGTTCAGTTCAGTTTATGTTTAAGTTTAAGCTAAGGATTCACTGCCTTGATATTTTAAGTTTTGCAAAACTCACCAGTTATTGTAGCAAGCAGTTGTATTTTCAAGATACTGAGTTGTACAGATTCCAGATAAGATAAGCCAAGAGAAGTTTCTTGTTTTTGCGCGTGCTGTAAAGGTTCTGGACATTGACTCTGAATAGATAGGCGATGCTGGTTTGATCGGGATCATGTTCTGGTCGAATAAGTTGAGCTGTTCTATTTAGGTACTGTCTGAACTGGAGCAGTACCTTCGTTTTAAGCAGATATGGCCTATGTTCTTCGCCGGTCTGCGTAATTCGTTGCTAAACTAATTGGGTTTCTCAAAGCTGAGTGACCTTCCAAAGCTGAAATTCTTCTTATAAAGCTTATATTACCATTTTATTCCACGTAAGTTGCTTCCTTTAAACCAAATCTGTTTTACTACGCGCGAGCTGGTTACCGTGAGAACCAAATCTGTTTTTCCTATTCTAAAGATATTTTCGCTAGTCAAAGCTATTTTTCACACCCGTGATCTGTTTTACACCCCAGATCTGTTTTCGTTTGCCAAATTTGTTTGTCTTCCAAAGTCGTTTCCTCTCCGAGCTGGTTTTGCTATCATCAGCTCGTAGCCCAGCTATGCACTAAAGTAAGGTTGTTTTTAAAGATAAAATGAGTTTCATAGCAGTGAATCATCCAGTTTTCAGAAGTCGATTTTCGATCAAGAGCAAAGGCTAAAAGTTGTTTTAAAAAAATAGGAAGTAAATTTTCATTTTTAAGGACTTATGGCATAGAGGACCCTGTCATTCAGGAAGGGACAGGATTACGGTATGACTATAATCCCTTCATTAGAAGGGAGATGATTATGGAATTACTGTAATCCCTTCATAGAGAGTTACTGATTCAGATAACATGCTTCATGCATCAGGACCACCAGAGAGCCTCTAGGCCATGAGTCACAGAGTAAAGCGATTCAGATCTGATGTTCCGATCTGTATTTTCAGTAGCAAACCAGATTTTGGGGTTGCGTGTGTTTGTCGAAGGCCAACGTTTCCACACAGCCAGCTGTTCTTATTTTTGATATTTTGTCAGACTGTATTAAGATCCATTACAACAATAGAGAATTCATATATAGTTCCAATAGTTGTAATATCTGATTTTGTAATCCAAATCTGAAATTCTTGTATTCTAAATCTGTTTCTACTGTTCATTTTTGGCGCCAACTTTTTACGTTTAGTTTTTATAAGGGAATACAGCTAACAATATTTCGCGTTTAGTCTTTTTATATCTTTTAGATTTTCCATTTACTCCATCCCATTGATTCCCATGGGTTTGGGGGTCACACTTTTCACATTCTTCGGGAATATCAAGTTAAGTTGAATCCGAGAAAGTATGTCTTCGATGCTCGAACAGGAAAATTCTTGGGATACATGGTGACCATATGAGGCATCGCGGTCAACCTCAAAAAGTTTCAAGAATTAGCCTTGTTGTGCGTCCCGCGCAATATCCAAGAGGTCCAAAGGCTGACTGTGAGGATATCATACTTTTTTGGATAAAGTGTGAATAAGAGGGTAGTACTGAAATGAGTGACCTCCTGAAAAACACTCATGCTTCAAGATGATGAAATTGTGCCGCTTGATCTAGAGTTACATCAGATATTAATAGATAATAATATCTCTACTGGGGATCAAACAGACTGTAGGGAAAGGGTGATAATATTAACTTGGGTATTATATTTCACGATTATAACAATAAGAAGTGAACTGGAGACTTTATCGAAGCAGGGTAAATAAAAGAATATAACATATCAGTTTATGATCATAATATATGTAAATAAGAATCATATCATTTGTTGATATAAAGATCAGATAAGTTGAAAAACTTGAAGATTGCACTAATTGAAAAGGGGGACATAACTATACAAATATACAGCTCAGAAAAGCTCATTAGCACATGTATTATCATACTCATCTGGTTCATATGTTGAGCTGGATTTAACAAAATTATTGATTTAAGTTTATCATTAGCTAGAAAATCTTGAGTACCCATTCCAGCATAGCTGCATTCAACATTGTTGAAGCCCAAGTTTGTTCTGTCATTTGTAGGCTTTTGAATTTAATGCAGTTTACTCAAGAAGACCGAAGACTTGGTCCAAATACTCACAAGTTGATTTAACCTTGATTTTATGTGAGCATATCTTGTAACTCAGAATGAAATTTTTCATGTGATCAGTGCAATCAACTTAGTCTTAAAACTTTTCAAACTCATTAGCTGAGAACAACTTAATTCATATTACTTATTTTTTAGACTTTTGTTATCTACCTTAACTTCCTCGAATATTTGCAAAAGATATACTCCATGATCATCTCATTTAGTGCAGATAAAGGTCATCTCGTGTAAATTCGATAGAAGCGAAATCAAATACCGCATAGTTATCAACTCCGTTAAGCAGTTGATTCTTCTTCTTTCTCGCTTTCAATAGATGAGTTGCTTGAGATGGACTTATCCAACTCTGTCTCAGTCTATTTGCTCTTGTTCTCCTCCGCAACAAACACTTTCTGATCATATTTTCTGAAAGATTTTTTGTCATTCTCCGGTCAGATGACTTCTTTTCATCCTTTTTAGGCTTGGTACGGTCAACCATGAAGTGTCATGTTCTGTCACAAATAAAACACTTAAGATCAGTAGAAGAAGAATATTTTATATTTTGTATGGAATTATTAAATTTGAAATTTTGTTTGATTCTTCCTCATGCATTTTCCAAAATTCTTGGGGAAGATAGATATTTCATCATTACTGAGCTGCTCGACAGACTTTGCTGGGTTCTCCTCAGCTGCACAGCAATAGCCTTGGTAGACTGTTATGTTGATGGTACAACATTGATTCGCCTTCCTTCATTTTGATGCTTCAAACTTTTATAGGCTACTGGGAGCTTAATCTCCTTGGTGTGCTCACTCCCTTCATAGATTTGGGTTAGCTTCTCGTATATCTCCTTAGCTGTGTAGCGCATCTTGATATTGTTGATCATGTTCGTTTCCAACTTCTTGTAGAGAATGTCCTTGGCGATATTATCCAAGTTGGAATTTGTTTTGTCTTCCATAGTCCCTCCAATCTGGATTCTCTATATAATGAGGAGCACCTGTAGTTACTGCGATAACATGGTTGACTTTGAGAATCTTTAGTAGTCTATCTATAATGGCTACCACATGTCGTCGTTTTTGTGCGGCAGATGTGTTTGCATACGAATTTTCTAGTCATTGTCTTTTTTTAGAACACGAGAATGTTTTTGAAATAGACCATAATAAAAATGTTTTAAAATTGAATTTTGTTCTTGAGATCATCCTGCTCTATTACCACTTGTTGGATCAAAAAATAGAGTTCAGATAGGGTGAATAAAATCTAGAAAATTTCTTTGAAAAATGCTTACATTTAAGATCGTCTAGTTACTTGTTGAGCTTACGTCTCAGTTCGAGTTGATATTTTAAGCTACAAAAAATTGTGCGGAGAAAGCTTACTCTATCAGTAAACTTAAAATAAAATAGATAAATTGGCAAGAGATAAGAAATTTTGTTATGAAAATTCTAAGTAAACTTCTATGTCTCTCATTCTTCCAAGCTAAAAAGATTTTCACTAGAAAACTTTGATCTGATTACATGCTTTAATCAAACCACTCAGTTCAGCACTTTTATGATAAACTCCCAGCACTCTCACACTGAACATAATAGACCATGTTAGTTATATAATACTCTAGCAATGATTTTCTATGCATGAATAAGCCTGAGCTAATTCAACTATGCTGAATAACTACACACGGGATGTGCTGACATGGAGTTTTAGACAAAGATGATTTTGAACACGTAAACTCATTCTCATATCATATTCGTAACTTCGATTATCAAATCTACAATGCTCTTGGTATTTATAGGCTTGTGATCAATCGATAATACATTTGAATGGTACTCTTAGTGGTTGAATCCTAGTACTTGAGAATTTAATGCAGTCTGTATACTCCGTACTTATGTATTAAATGCTCTTCTTTCTAAGTTGATAAAGCAATCTCCGTACTCAACATTCATATCAGTATTTCTAATTGTTGCCTTACTTTTTCAACGATTATAAATGCTTCTGGAAGACAGATATCTTAACACTTGTACTCAGTGGATTTGTTCTCCTTGCAGTGTTGTTCTGTTTCATAACCGTCCAACTTTCTAGCTGAGAACTATTCTGTTCTATTCTTAAACACTGCGCTTGAACTAATATTATCTTGAATACCATGCTTGAACTAATTTGTTCTTAAATACTAAGCTTGAACTAATCTGTTATTGAATACTACACTTGTACCCCGAGCTATTCTATTCAGTTCTACAAAGTTGGTCTTAGCCCAATTGATCTATCCTTGACAAAAACTGCTTTGATAATGTTGAGCTTAATTGATTAGATTCAAGCTGATTATATTAGCATCAAAACTTAAAACTTTACATAACAATGTGTGCCACGTTTGTTTTGTACTTATAATTGTTGGGGATCCGGATCCGCCCCCCGGCGAGGCAGCGGAAGAACATAGAATAAACAGTCGGGATACGATCAATACAAAAAATTCAATAACAGTTATCGACATACATAGGGGGTTCAAAACCACTACCTTGCTGGCACTTGTGCCTGGCTCCAACCGTAGTTACAATAACGTCGGCTCTTCTCGGTAGATTGCGGTAGATATCGCCAATCCGGTCCACGACCAGAAACGAGACTCCTTCGTCAGCCTGCACTAGAAGGACTGACGAGATCAGCACGAACGGATTCTCCTCGTCGAATTGACCGGAAACGAATTTCCGGCGAAGACGGGCGGCGGCGGCGGCGGCGGCTATGTGAGTGAGGAGGGGGCGGCCAAAGCTAGGTTTTGGGTTTCAAGATTGTATCAAGTATTTAGTTAAATGAAGCTTAGTCTAATTAAATAGACTTAGGAGTTGGACTTGGACCGGCCCAACGGGCCCGGGTCCAACAATGAACATTCAGTTCATCTCCACCACCGAAACTTCATCATAACTCCGATCGCCGATCAGATCGGACCGATCGATTCAGTTTCCAAAACTGAATAATATGATCTGAAAAACCATTTTTCAGAACCCCAGTGTAAAATGACCGTTTTGCCCCTCAACAGCGGGAAACCCCGGTTTGACCCCTGTTGACTTTTAGGAAGTCGCACTTCCCGAAATCATCTTCTCGTCCTCAACATATTGAGCTGAGTATCCGTGCGGGAATCTCGAATCTAGTACTTGTGTGACCCTCAATGGTTCAGGGATACAGCTAGCCGTGGGCCCACAACCATTGTGGCTCCGGAATCACAATTCCGGACCTGCACAACGGATCATGGTAAAGCGTCTAGCAACATCGCCCCATGATCCCCTAGGTATCACTGATAGTGCCTGCAAGAACCAGTTGATCGTGGTTAACGTACAGTACGGTTCTTTCAATCCATATATCCCGATCAGATCAACGACCATTGGTAAATCGAGGGTCGCTA
>KV011837.1:113228-141099 GCA_001598015.1 Dorcoceras hygrometricum
TCGATAGATCACCAGGTCACTATCTATCTGCATGCTCAGAACATCACAATGTTCCCTACCAATGAAACATGGTACTTCGCATCGCAGATGCTAGTCTCAAGCTCGGGCGGCCTTATCCTCATTTTTACGGCCCAATCGCCAACAAACATGTTCAGAATACACAGCGACTATTAGATGTGTTTCATGATAGCCGTCATACCCACTATCACATCTAACATACGCTTCAGTGCATTCTAGGTCTTTACTCAACGCAATTGTAAATCATTACACACATAATGAAAGTAAAGAACGCCATATAAAAGAATGCGAATATCATATATATAAAGATTGTTTCATACAAGAGTCTATAAAACCCACACGCCACAAGTTGGCTAGTTGGGCATCTACTCTAACAATAATGCACCAAACACAAAAATTTCTCAACACCAACACACATGTAGATATTGTTCCACTCAAATACAAATCCATCAAATCAAGCTCCAGTTATTTTTAATATATTATTTTGTATCATGGATACAAACCAAAGTGACCAATATTGCACTCAAAGGGCCACCATCTTTTGTGGTATATAGCCTTTTTCTACACATTCTAACCAGATATCCGCTCATGTCTAAACTTGTCTAAACTTTAAGCCTAGTCTTTAAATTAAAAATAATAAATATAAATATAAATTTTTAAATTCATCAATCACGAATGAAAACCCTAAAACCAGAAGAAATTATTGTGCCATCTGAAATATGTGATTTCACGTCCACGAACACTACAAGAAGAAGGATCCGATATGGTTAGAACAAAACCTAGCCTTGCAACCATCGATGATTTCTGAGATACTCTAGAGACAAGAACGTTTAAATATAATTGGACTCAGAATTAGATTTGGACTTGGATTTGAATTCATGTTCAGAAATTTCACTGGACTTGGATTGATATTTCGGGTTTGATATGGTTTGGATTTGGAAAATTATATTTTTATGTTTTGTATGGGAAAAGATAACCATTAATAGGTAAGTCTAGTGCGATAAACTCAAGTTTAAAAAATGTTATAAAAGGGAATTGAAATTTATAACCATTTCGTTTTGCCCACATCTATATCAATTCGACATGCAGTGGAGTGTGGTTTTTTATTCATGTCAAATTTAGAGAATTATCCTTTTTAAAAAAATTAACGGAGTTGAATAAAAAAATGTAATCTTTTACTAAAATCCTTATAATCATTAATTCTTTTTGAAGATATATAATTTTTTAAATTACTTATTTTTATTTTATATTATAAAGAGATATTTATGAGTATATTTTTGTTGGGTTAAGTGTGCATGAGTGAGAGGAGTGCTAGGATCGGTGACCTCCTATGAGGGTCTCATATGTCAAGCTGCTAATGTTGTGTTGTTCAATGTGGTTGGCCAGGTGATCCATAAAAGTGTGATTTCAGATCTTGACAAATAATATTATCCTTGCTGGGATATGTTTGGTGACAGGATAAGGGGTAAAACTGATATCTAAGGAATATAAGACATCATCACCAGTTGGACACGCACCTCCCTAAACTCATATCCCTAACAGTCCGGTCCTAATACACACAATAGGTACATTCTGTGCTGTCATATTATAAGGAAACAAAGTTGCACATTGGTTAATGCTATAATTTTTAATCTAGTGATAAGTGCTTGTACCTAACAATCGGTAACGGAGCAAAGACAATGGTTCGAGTGTTCAAAAAAACATATTTCTATACTTCTTGGAGGTTGTTGGGTTAAGCCTGTATGCGTGAGAGTAATGCTGGGATGTGTGACCTCCTGTGAAGCTCTCATCCGTCAAGATGCTGATGTTGTACCGTTTGAACTGGTTGGCTAGGTGAGTCATAAAAGTATGATGTTAAATGTTAACGGATAACACTATCTTGCTGATGATATGGTCAGCAGTAGGGTAAGGGGTAAGACTGATATATAAGGAATATGAGACACACTAACAGTTGAAAACGCACTTCCTCGGGCTCATGGACCTAGTAGCCCGACCCTACTACATACAATAGGTGTATTATGTGGTACCACATTATAAGAAATAAAGTTATATATTTGTTAATAGTTATAATTTTTACATAATAATAAATGTTTGATCCGAACACATAGGTTCGGTTTGGTTCGCCTTAGAAATTCAGTAAGTCAAGTTAAGCTTGCTCGGTTGGTAATAGAATCAACTGAATGCTTACACGGTCTCCAATCGTATTTGAAATTTTAGAAAAAATTATAATCATATTCATTCTACTAATTATATACGTTTAAGATTTAGCACTTGAAACAAGGATTAATATTTAATTTGTTTTGAGTTATAGTTTATCCTTGACTATCGTAAGAAATTCTTTATGATATATAAACATGAGTCGATTTAAAATATTTAATGCCCACAAGTTTAAAAATTAGATTCATTATCACAACAAATAATGAATTATTAACCAGATAGAATTGACCTTTTTCACATTTCTTAAATTATGTACAGTTTGTTTTCAAATTAAAACTATATGGTTACGTTTGGTTGGGGTAATAATTTGGATAAGATAAATATTGACGTGATTATTAAATACATGGGTGTGGTATAAAGTAAATGATGATAATTATCTTTAAAATTATATTATGAATTATTATTTTATCTTTCAGTGCAAGTAAAAATTTGCATCTTAACTAACAAATATAGTTTTTTGGTTGAGTGGAAAGCAATCTTTCTTTACTTTGATTAAAGATTGTCTATTTATATTATTCTCTTTGTAATATATAGTAAGGTAATTTTAATGTGGCGCATTCCCCTATTTTGTAATCGGTTTCGCTACAAAACCCGTTGCTCTAACTAATGTCCATCTTTTCCAAGTCAAGAGTTGAACAATGATTATTCGTGTTTTCAAATATTTGAACAATGAAAATAGATGACGAGTGCATGATCGAATTTATCAGGTCATGTAGGAACAAAGTTCAAGTTTGTTGGTATGTTGGTGCCTCAGCTGCATACATCACTGCACTTTCACTTGACACCTATCGTAATGATACAGCTCGTCTCGCCGTGACCTTCTCTTGAATTCTCAAAATTATTATTGTATATACAGTTAAATCAATGACTATTCATGATTCAATTATGGAGTCCATTTTAATACTTAATAATTAAATTATATGTACAAAATAAGTCTTACATTAGATGTAATATAATTCTATATATAAAATATATATATCAAGATTGAAGTGTGAGTTTGATTTATATGTCATAGTATGTATCAAAAGATAAATATAATCCATCTACGTTAGGTGTAATATCATTCTATATATAAAATATATATCAAGATTGAAGTGTGAATTTGACTTATATGTCATAGTATGTATCAAAGATAAATATAATCCATCTCATCTTAGCCATGTACCATCGACCAAACATTGTCTAAAAAAAGGCATAAACCTTGGTCGATTCGAGTCTTTTCATAAAAAAATAATTGGGGAGGGCACATTGGTAATAAAAAGAAAAACCCATGTCTAAATAGGTAAGAACATAAAAGATTCCTTCTCCGATTTGGTTTCTTGTTCGTCAAACCCTCCCCCCTATAAGTAGTCCCCCTCTACACCGATCCGAATCCTCTCTCGCTCTCTCTGCAGATCTCTTTCTCCCCCTTTCGTTTGAGGAAGCTTGACGAGAGCGCAAAGCTTTGCAATCATGTTGGTCTATCAAGATAAGCTTTCAGGTGATTTGATTCTGTATTTGATTGTTTATCTGTAACTGTTGGTGTCGATTAATTTATCTTGTTTCTTAGATAATCTTTTGTCGATTCTGTGTGTTTTTTATGTGGGCTTCGGAGGCTTTGGTATATCGTGGTTCTGATGTTGATTCTGTGGTTGGATTTTGGATCTCTGGCTCCTTTGGTTGATTTCCTCAAGTGTCTAGGTTTTGTAATTTGTACCAATGGTTCTTTATTAGACTGTTTTTGATTCAAAGATCAGATCTTTCTTCGACATATGTGGGTCTATTTAGTTCACAGAATTAACGTATATTGTCTTTTTTTTGTTGTTTTAATTAATTGTTTTTTTTTTGGTGGGGTGGGGCGAGGGGGGAGGGGTTAGAGGTGGTGACGTTGGGTTTCGTTGCTTAAAGGTCGCTTGTTTATTTGTTGTTTAGTAAGATCTCTTAGGATGAGTATATATTCCGCTTTGTTTGAATGATTGATGGATGATGGTTTCACCGAGTTGTTGAATTTGAAATATGGTTTAATTAACTAATGTTTTTGGAATACATATTTTTATGTTTTAATAAGTTGAGTTCCAATTAGAAAGGTTCTAATATCATATTTCTCTCTTTTTCGGCATGGAAAATAATTGAATTTTTGTTTCCTGGTGGTTCCTCGTGTGCGTGTAGTTTAAGCTTGGTTTTCATCTCATTTCGGATTTGTTTTTGATTCGTCTCATGATCGACACTTGTTTTCGGATATAGTTGAAAGCTTTGAGATGATCAGCTTTGTGGAATAAAGATCATTGATGAGTTTCCAATGATCATACACCAGGAGATCATGTTGTTTTCTTAAAGGACAGTGGACGCATTTTGACTGATTTTCCTTCCTGTTTCATGCGATAAACTTTGAAGTTTACATTTTTAGGAGCGGAGTTCATGTCTGTGTGAAAACTTTATATGTGATGTATCTTTATGTTTTACTCAATTTTTTTTAGTGTTTCTGATTTATTTCAGCATGCATGTGATCTTTTGAAAACAACACATAGTAAGTGTTTGATTTTTTGTTTGTGTAATAAGATATTCACCGTTGATACGCTGTTCATATTTCTCAGGTGATGAACTCCTCTCGGACTCATTTCCTTACAAGGAAATTGAGAATGGAGTTCTTTGGGAAGTCGAGGGAAAGGTTGGATTTCCTCCCCTATACACATCCCATGATCATGTTTTTGGATATTTCCAGATAATTCGTCTTCGCAAGGATTTTATTTGTTCTATTTTTACTCAAACTGACTGCATTTTTGCCTGTGAATTACAGTGGGTTACTTTGGGAGCAGTTGATGTAGACATTGGTGCAAATCCTTCAGCCGAAGGTGAAGAGGATGAAGGTGTTGATGATCAAGCTGTAAAAGTAGTTGACATTGTTGATACATTTAGGCTCCAGGTTTGTTATCTCATACTTTTATTCTAATATTTTTCTAAGTTCCAATATTTGGCGATTCTTGCTCTAATGGCAATGCTTTTATAGGAGCAACCTCCTTTTGACAAGAAGCAGTTTGTTGCCTATATTAAGAAGTACATCAAGCTGTTGACGCCTAAGCTCGAAGGGGACGAGCAAGAGGTGTTCAAGAAGAACATCGAGGGGGCAACCAAGTTCTTGCTTGGAAAGCTCAAAGACCTCCAATTGTAAGAATAAACCCTCTTCGTTCATTGTTTCTGATAGTATTTTGTTCCTGGATTTCGTTGGGACATGACCTGTCTTACATACATTGCATTTGGATGGAGCAGCTGGCTTTAAAACTGCACTTCTGTTTAAAAAATGTTTGCTTTAATAAATGATGTCTGGTTGGCGTTTTTTCCAATCCTAAACACATTAAGAAACGGAAATCAGGAGGCAAGTTTCAATGTTGCTTTTGGGTGCTTCATTGCTTATGATATAAAACTTGTATTCTTTGGTGTTGTATCCCACGTATTACTTTCTTCTAGGGCTTTTTTAAGTGCTGCTATGCAAATCGCTCATTGAAAGTAGTGCAGCTAATGTCATGCATTTGCTCCACTGAGATTCTTGTTTTCTTGACATTTCCCTTCTCTGCCCCAAGAAGTTTGACTTCAATAGCTGACTACATCTAATTTTCGTGGCTAGTTTTGTGGGAGAGAGCATGCACGAAGACGGCACCCTGGTGTTTGCTTACTACAAGGATGGCGCCACTAATCCAACTTTCTTGTACTTTGGCCATGGTTTGAAGGAAGTCAAGTGTTAAGAAGATCAAAAAACTAGCAGAGTGATGCAAGGTGGTGTCGCCTTTTGTCTTAGATTTTCTGTGTTGTGGGTTTTCGTTTGATGGCTTTTCAGTACTTCAATTGGTTGGTTTTTACTTTTTGGATCCCAGGTTGAACTTATGAAGTAACTTATTCCAGTTTTGACGAGATTGATAATGTGTTAAAATTATTCTGTGATTTGTATTTTACTTATACAGCTCATAGAACATATAACTAGTACGTCTATGAACCAATTGTCCTGGATGAGATGGTTTTGCTATTGTTTGCACACGCTCGCGCACACACACACAGTTTAAGTATATAATCATGATATATCTGGATACATTGGAAAATTTATGAGCCGTGAAGAAGAAATATAAATGTAGGGTGATATATTTAAATCGAGGATTCCGAAAGAACTGTATATAGAGGATGGTAGTAACAAGGGTCAAATGGGCATCTTTTATACAATTTTTTTTAGGGTATAATCTACAATCATCGGTCTCACATATGCCCAATAGTAATGTTGAATACGGAGCAAGGAGTTTATCCTCGGATAAAATATGATTAATAATAAACCATTTAGTTATAAAATGATTAAAATTGATAAAGAATTATGTTTAAAAATAGTAATATAGTTGATAGAATATAATTGATAATAAATTATATAATTAAAATAATTAATGTTTTAAAATAGTAATATATTTGATTGATTGTTTAAATTTGGGATAAAGTCTTCAATTATATTTTTTATATTTGTAAAAATTAATGAATATAATAAAGTGAAAAAAACGAGGGATAATATTATAAGTTTATATCAATATTTAATTAATGTGATAAAAATAATTAAAGATTTGATTGAATAAAATAATATATAATGATTTGATTAATATAATAGATAATAATTTAGTCAAATATGAGATATGATACGATTAGAATAACTAATACTAAATTGCCAGGGCGATAATATCTCATTATTTTAATAACTTATACTATGCGGCGAGATAGATATATCTGATTGCATTATCAAAGTGCACCAACCCTCATTCTTGGTGTCGCATGATTTCTTACCATAAGCAAACGATGTCATGTTTAGTGCAGCAACCCTCATTATTTAATGTCGATTTCGATATTCCTATCAAAAAAATAATGGAATTTGCTTAACAATTCTTCAAATGGCTTCAATAGAGTCTCAAGTCTTTGGAGTTCTTTAAACATCAATATGATATATTTGCCTATGATCATATTCAAAATCCGTCTTATCCAAGTAATAGATTCTAAATATTATATCATACAATCAACGGTAAAACAGATGAATGCAGCAAACTAGGGAAAACACAAATAAAGTAAATGAAGAATTAAAATAGATGAATTAATGGATAAAAAACATAGTTTGAAGTCAAGTTATATTTTATTCTCTAAACAACTCAATAGCTAATTACAAAGAGTAAAATAATCGGATTATGCTTCTCGATCCCATGGAATCTACAAGTTCCTTTTAGTGTTTTCCTTCACTTCCACGCTTTTTTCCTCAAAAAAAAAAATTGTACTTTCGTTAAATCTTGCACGGAAATACAATATCAAAGCCCATAATTCTGCTTTAAAACTGACCTAAACGAAGTTAAACATCTAAAAAGTAGGTGTTAAATTCACTCTTATCACTTGTTATTAATAAATATAGACCAGTAATAAAATATGATTATTTACTGTGGACAGATACAGAAAGATGATTGTTTTACTCCAAAATTTCATTTAAATGAATGTACAAAGTAAAATTATTATTTTATTAACTTTTAGTTATCGACTGGGTGCCTCTAATATGAAAGATTGGTATTTAATGGGTATTCCCACTTCAAAAACGGGTTGCGATTTATTTCGGATTAGTGAATCGATGTCACCAGTTCTTGAAGGGAGGTGGGAGATGTAAAAAGCATGGAATAAAAGGCCAGCCGACTAATGATTGAGACTTTAATTGAAAACTTTAAATGTTGGATCTTTTCAACTTGGATACTTTAAGATAAAGCAAAAAATATTGGATTGAACAGCATGATGGTTGAGGCCGATTCAGGTGGGTCAATAACTATACGATTTAAAATCGTGACATAGACCTTCTAAAATCATATACGATATTTACTTATTGACTCCACTCATATGAATAAGTAATCAAAATAATTTGATTGCAGACAAACAACAAGAGTGGTAAATATACCATAATAAGTAAAAAAAAAATGTTGATAATTCCACAAGTTACATTAAAATCCACAACCACCACCAAAATCTGAAAACAAATTAGTACGATATCACAAGCAAATTGAAGGCAAGATCGTCAGATCCAAATTAAATGCTTGTTTGGATTTTTCACTGCCACCAAAATAATTGAGAAAAATAATTCCTTGGGGGACCTATTTAAATCTATCGCACTATTTATTTTGGCAGAATCCAATATTTCTTTTTAAAAGAAATATAACCTAATTTGCCGACTCATTACTAACAATATCTTTATTTTAAAATATTCTATTCCTCGTTTAGATTTGTCAAAAAAAAAAAAAAAACCCTCCACCTTTAAAACTATTGTATTCGTCCCTAATATTTGAAGTCATAACCATTTTCTCCCGCTCAATTTTAGTATGTCAATTAATATTATTTTAAAAATACATCTGAATTTTACAAGTAGTCGATTCATAATTTTATATTTTCATAGTTCTTTTACGTGTTCAAAATGACTCATCGTCTAAAGATTGCAAGAAACACAACAAACTTGGAGACATTTAGGAGAAATAACATGAATGCCAGTAACTTACCGTTAGACCTTATATCTATGTCTCAAGATGAGTTCGAGACACAGATGTAATAACTCCCCCCAA
Organism: Dorcoceras hygrometricum; assembly: GCA_001598015.1. Taxonomy (NCBI): domain Eukaryota; kingdom Viridiplantae; phylum Streptophyta; class Magnoliopsida; order Lamiales; family Gesneriaceae; genus Dorcoceras; species Dorcoceras hygrometricum. The sequence continues at coordinate 122,045 of KV011837.1, forward strand.
CACACTCTCCAATTTAAAAAAAAAAAAACGTAACATAGATGAGTGACAAGATATTTGATTCGTATTCGAACGAGTGACTAAATATTTGATTCGAACTCAAGCCAAAGTAGTATTTTATTTTATAATATAATTATAAATTAAATATATACATTTTGATCTTTAGAACCTTAATATTTGAGCAATTTCTTGAATAGCTTCCAAGTAGGTTCAAATATTTAAACCGAACCTGAGCCTAACTCAATTCACGAACTTTGAAATTTCTATGTTTTGAATTGAGCAAGAAAAGAAGACGAGCATTAATTTTTTGCTAATATTCCTATCTAACATGCATTGTATTAGTATGATCTTTTCAAGAAATTTTTCGATCGGTTTGTCTTTCTCGATAATCAATGGTTATCCATGCTAGTGAATCATCAAAGATTAGTGCATGAACTACTTTATGGTTTAAGAATTGGAATTGTGCCTAAACTATGATAGATAATAGACATGTACTCGATCATATTAAAGACAATACCATATGTTTTATTGTCATAAATGACGAGAAGTGGGAGATTGTTGTTGAAAAAACACTTTGTATATATTTTATAATTACACCTTTAAATTTTAGTTCAAATAGGTGCAAACATGTCGTAAGCAATACAATGACACAAGAATTCCGCGCTGAGTCTAAAACAGAAGCGTCAAGAGGACGTTAAGTTTCGAGGTTTGGCTGGTTTTCGGAGGGGATAACTCCTTGAGCTTGCTCAGTCAGAAAGCTAGGATCAGTCTCTGTCCACTCTAAAGTAAGGAAGCCCCGTCTCAGGCGAAGGTTACTCCGTATTCTCTTCTTTCATAGAGCCTCTCCCCGTTGCTTACTTGTTTATATTGTATGTCCATATCGATTTCATTTCACACAGAGAATCCCCCAAAATTTCCGGTGAAAAATATTTTGGGTTTTTTCACTACCAAATCTATATGCATTCCATGCTTGATCCTTATACGGATTCAGGTATGTATACACGAATTCTTCACGCTTCTGTTATGTTATTACTTGTATCCAAGGACATAACTTGTAATGAAAAGGGTTGTTTTCTGCGACTATTTCTAGGTTGCATTATGATTTATAGCGACATTTAAGTAAATAAATTATCAGTTGGAATTCAAGAGGTTCAATCGGTGTTAACGGCGGTTGCATGGATGTATTTTTCCTCCGTTCTCATCCTACTGGCCAATCTGTAATGCTTTTTGTACATTTGGGTTTTAAGTCTGGAGTGATGGGGTTACCAATTTATTGGTTTGGTGTATAGCAAGTAGGTTATTGTGTTATCTCTCCGTCTTTTTTTGGTTCCAGTGAGGAGAAAAAATCTTAAAAATTGGTCCACAAAAGAGATCTGTTCGCCACATTGGTGGCCAGATGCACCAGAGCAGTTCAGCGGCGGCCGCTGCTCTGTATGAGACCACTGGACCTGGAGTGTCGGGTGGAGATGCTGGGGACGCCGTGACGTCAAGGTGGCTCCAGTCTGCAGGCTTGCAGCACCTTGCTTCTCCAATGGCATCCAATGCAGTTGATCATCGCATGCTGCCCAACCTACTCATGCAGGTGGCAATTAATTTTTTTGTACAAGATTCACTTTCCTCCCTATCGATCTTGTGCATGTTGTATCTGATGTATAATTCAGTAAGGCAATTGGTTTGAAGTTAGCCTGTGAATAGATTCATCTTTTTTGTGGGAAAATAAATTCAACTTTCAGTGGCAGGGACTGAGATTCTGATGGGTTAACCCGTATTGCATCTGTGGCGCTATATGTGTATATTTGTCACATTTGATGTTGGAACAGAGTTATAGAATTCCTTACACTTGAATGCTTGTATTTTATTTGTGTATTTAGAATTTTGTCAGCTAGTGTCTCTTGTCTAGCATATGTACGGCAATTATATCCCACCATTCAGCAATGCACTTGTTTAACAGCAGTGCTTTCAGTTTTTCTTGGAGCACTGTTGGATGGCTTTTTGCCATTTTTGTTTGAGGAGTTGAAGTAGTTTAATTGTTGCTCTCTATGAAAATATAAATTTTGAATTCATCGTTAATTGGGGAGAATGTAATGTTGTTTGTTTTAAGGGTTATGGACCACAGTCTATGGAAGAGAAACAGAGGCTTTTCAAATTAATGAGGAATCTAAACTTCAACGGTGAAAATATTTCTGAGCCTTATACTCCTAGTGCCCAAAGTTCAGGTCCATTTGCTGCATCAGACGGAAATAATTCTCCTGAGTTCAGTGGAGACTTTGGAGCTGGTCTTTTGGATCTACATTCAATGGATGACACGGAACTCTTATCTGATGTATGTCACTCCAACTTTTAACTGTGAAAGTTATATCGTACCTGTGACGGCAATACCATCTGTTTGGATAATCACTTGATATTTTTTTCAGAATGTCATCTCAGAGCCTTTTGAGCCATCACCTTTTCCTGCTGTGACCAATGACTATGATAGTGACACGGATGGAATTGACAGGATTCTGCAAGGTGGCAAAACAGATTTTGAGGGTCCTGCTGTATTATCTACATCTACAAATGAAAAAGAATGTACCAAAAGGGAAAGTAATGTTGCTAAGATTAAAGTTGTGGTATGTTGCAAAACCCTCAGAATTCTCTCACGAGCTGGATTGCCTGCAAATTTTTTCATATAAGAAGATATTTATGTTGATGTGATTCTTGACTCTATGGGATAATATAAACACTTGTACTTTTCGGTCACAGGTGCGTAAAAGACCTCTCAATAAGAAGGAAGTTGCTCGCAAAGAGGATGACGTCGTGTCTGTGTCTGGTGATACTTATTTAACAGTCCACGAACCCAAACTAAAGGTCTGAAAATTCTCATGTTATGATGTTGAGGTTGATTGGCAACTGATAAATTATTATGCCCGCCTGACTCAAGGAACTTACATTTGAGCATCCGTTTGAAGGTAGACCTAACTGCATATGTGGAGAAGCACGAGTTCTGTTTTGATGCAGTTTTCAGCGAGCACGTAACAAACGATGAGGTAATGCATTCCCTGATTAGAAGTGCATGCTGGTAAAATTTGTGATGAATATCAACTCCACTTCTTAAGATTTGGATTTCCACTTTCCTTATTCTTATTTCTTAGCTATAATGGCATGTATTAGTTGTTTGTGTTCCTTTTCCATTGGTTGGTTGTGATGGTTTTTCTTTCTTTCATTTCCCTGGGGTGAATGTGCGTTAGTGGGGGCACAGGGGCTGAAGTTGGGACAAGGAGTCATTATTGTAAACTGCTGGAACATATGTGTTATATTCAGAATATTTTATAGAATATGTATACCAGTAGAAACTGATTGTTGATTGATCTAGTTTCCAAGAATAGCTCTCATCTATAATTTTATAATGGTAGACTGTATTCTGCTTTTTGAAGTCAATTAAATTAACTTTTCCTACTGCCATAATGTTTTCTAATACTGATAATTCCTTGTTCGGTTGGTTTGGTCTCATCGAAGGCATCATGTTTTTGTCTAATAGGTATATCGTGAAACTGTTGAGCCAATTATACCTACCATTTTTCAAAGTACCAAAGCCACATGTTTTGCATACGGCCAGACAGGTGTGTTTCTTAACTTGAATCATTGTTCTATAGAATATAGCTTCACTGGTTGATGATAACCCTTGCCTGCTAGTGGCCATTTTCAATTCATGACGGTACGCAATCTGTAATTCATGAAGTGTTATGTCTAGTGTTTAAATTTTGAACGTTTCGTGTTTTATTTCTGTTATCCATCTGTAATTCTCTACAAATGTATTTTGGTTTACTTGTATAGTATCGTCGTTTATGATCCCTTGATGGAACTCTAATGTTGATTAGTCTGTTCAGTTAATTGATTTCAGTTACATTTAGTTTGTACTACGGTTAATGCATCCAAAGTTCCTTTCTTGAACTCCTCTTTACGATGTGAGCCATTTATGTAACTGAACCGCCTTCAATTACTTTCACAAGGTTCCGCTGGTTGAATGCATTCTGGTGAAGAGTTGATTTCATGAATAGCTGTATTTCAGTCCACAATTTTTTTGCCGTGAATTACAATTTTCAATCTCATTGTACGTTATATTCTGTAAGATTGATGATTACTTGTCCTCTTTCTCATAGGAAGTGGTAAAACATACACTATGCAGCCGCTGCCTCTTAGAGCTGCGCAAGACCTTGTCAGAATGCTGTGTCTGCCCATTTATCGTAATCAAAGATTCAAGCTGTGGCTGAGCTACTTTGAGATATATGGCGGGAAACTTTTTGATCTTCTAAGTGATAGGAAGTTATTATTCTGGCTGCTCCTTTTCATTTGCATTGAAAACCCAGAACTAATGGTTAATATTGATATTGAATTTCTTGCTTTTAAAAATGTAACACGTAAGACGGAACCAACATTAGTTTTCCTGTTGTCTACCTCATACTACCTTAGGTTGATTACAGACTACATGGTCAAACAATTATGCACATTCTTGTCGATTTGTTTAAAAAAATTTCCTGTGCCAATTTTGTATTTTTGCTGTAGGAAACTATGTATGAGAGAAAATGGCAGACAGCAAGTTTGCATTGTTGGACTGCAGGAGTTTGAAGTATCAGATGTCCAATTAGTGAAAGAATATATTGACAGAGGAAATGCTGCTAGAAGTACTGGTTCCACTGGTGCTAATGAAGAATCTTCTAGATCTCATGCAATATTGCAACTGGCTGTGAAGAAGCATAACGAGGTAAAAGAGTCTAGGCGAAATAATGATGGGGATGAATCCATGAGTGGGAAGGTTGTTGGCAAGATTTCTTTCATTGATCTTGCTGGTAGTGAGAGAGGTGCGGACACCACGGATAATGACCGGCAAACACGGTATTAATTCTCTTGGGCCATGGTGTAGTTATTTTTTCAGTTGCTCAATTGGTTCAACTATTGACTAGTTTAATGAATGGACATGTTCAGTGTTTATATCTTTGGAAGCTTTTGATGATATTTCAAGGTCTTGGTATTTGTACAACCTTAGATTTTGTTCCTCTTGTTAACCAGGCCATAGTTTTTCACTGCATTCTGCGGAAGCAATACAATGTTATTTTCTTTAAATATTCTGAGGAAATGCTAGTGGTTAAAATGAGCTTCTTATTTTCACCCTTGATCAGTGAAATCGTATAGGTAGTCTGATAATAGAAAGGACTTGGATTCTTTTTGAAACCATTGGAACTGGTGTTTCTGTGTAAGCTGGTATCGGGTTTTCAGTAAAAATTCTATGAGTGTTTGGGAGAATGTTACTTAGAAGACTTGCACTGCACTCATCAGTTTCTTACCAGCACACTTTAGTCAACTCCTTTTCTGTCCTGTTCATTCAATAGTTTCTTAGAAAACAGCGTTCTAGTACTTGCTTAAATTATATTTGCTTTGTTTGTGGCTCTTTTCGCTTGGTTAGCAACACAAACTGCATATTACCTTGCAACTACTGATGATATGTTTCTCGTTAGGATTGAAGGGGCAGAAATAAACAAGTCCCTTCTGGCCCTAAAGGAGTGTATTCGTGCTCTCGACAATGACCAGATTCACATCCCATTCCGTGGAAGCAAACTCACTGAGGTGCTCCGTGACTCCTTTGTTGGCAATTCGAGAACCGTTATGATCTCATGCATTTCTCCAAATGCTGGCTCATGTGAGCATACTCTCAATACCTTGAGATATGCCGATCGGTGAGATTGTCTTCTTTCCAAGTTTAATTCCTCATCTGGTTTTTTACGTGGCTTTATCTTAGAAGGGCAAATGCCTGACAGGGTCAAAAGTCTTTCAAAAAGTGGGAACCCAAAAAAGGATCAGGCTAGTTCACTACCATCCAGCGTCAAGGAGTCTTCATCAACTCCATCTTTGTCTGTTTCCACCGAAGCAATGCATTTTTACGAGCAGCAGCGAGAAGCTAAATCAGTGGATCCAGCTCAATGGGTTTTAGAAAAGGAAACTTCATCTTGCACTTATTTGACCGAAGATGAGAAACAGCCCTCTAATTTGTCTTCAAATATTATCTTTGATGGCCGTGAGGAACATGTAGTTACTTCTGGTGGTTTGGAAAAGGAGCGATGTGATGTAAAAAATGCTTTTAAGGTTTCTACTTGTCAGAAGATGAACTCAATTGGGTATTCGCAAAATTCAGCTGAGAAAGAAGTTAAGGTGCTGAAAGTCTCCCCACCTCGGCAAAAAGCGTACAGGGATGAAAGGCTTGAAAGGCCTGGACTTGAGACAAGAAAAGGGAGTGAATATCAGGATATGTCAGCCAGTAATTATAGGCAACAAAATGCTAATAATTCTGATATAACCAATACCAGTTCTAAACAGTATATGCCCGATCGAACCCCTGATGATAGCATTAACGAGATACTTGAGGTTGGTCTTGACGAATCTCCTTCCTAAATACCATATTACTTTCATCAATTTACTTTTAGTGTATTCTGGTTAGGCAGCTAATATGTTTCTTCGTAGGAGGAAGAAGCCCTAATTGTAGCCCATAGAAAAGAGATTGAAGATACTATGGAGATAGTTCGTGAGGTAAGTTGATACTTGTTCAGCTCTCTCTGTCTTACTTGTAACTCAGTAATTTTCTTGAATCCCTATTTATATCAATTGTCTGAGAGTGACTTTCCATTCCGATGGCAAATGTTAGAGCGAAACAAGTCAATATAAATAAAATATATTCGAAGAAGGAATTTAACCATTCCAATGCTGAGATAGTTTTTATTATGACATGTTTTCCTTTGAATCATCAGGAGATGAAACTATTAGCAGAAGTTGATCAACCAGGCAGCCATATCGACAACTATGTGACTCAGTTGAGTTTTGTACTCTCGCGCAAAGCTTCTAGCCTGGTCAGCCTTCAAGCTCATCTTGCTAGGTTCCAACATCGGTTAAAGGAGCAAGAAATACTGAGCAGAAAGAGGGTACACCGCTAAGGCTGTTGTTTATTTGCCAGTGAATGCAACAAACCTGTGTTCTGTTCATAATTCCCTTCCATTTGTTAATTGTATTTGGTACATAGTCCTTTTACAGTCAAATATGTATACAAATCTCTTGGTTCATGTATTTGTGAAGCCGAAGAAGCCAGAAACAAGAAACTAGGAACGGAAACAATAAACGAAGAAATTGTTGTAGAAAAATATTGTTTGGGATCACTGGATGATATTCCAACGGTTGATTACGAAGATCGGAAATGCCTCCTTGTTATTTTAATCTGTGAAGTTATGCTCTTTTCTGAGCTTTTTTCAAAGAGGTTTTCCTTGGTTTGTATCGTGTGAAATTTTAGTCCTTTCAGTTGCAGTAATGCAATCACTGTCAAGACAACACATTGATCCTTTGGTCGCAAGTAATAAATTTCTACTTTCCTTAGCATTTGGATTCACAATAACAATGAAGTTTTAGATTTTGGGAATATTTTCGGCATTTCTCCGGGTTTTAATAATGTGGGAGGAAGGGCATCACATTCATGTTGAGATTGAATGATTAATTTGAACTTATAAGATTCATATTTTCATGTTGAATTGGATATTATTGTACCTCATGAAGTTCATCTCCTGCCTCAACTTTTCTTCGACCTCCGTCGTGTCTTTGTGCAATCCAGCTGCCTGTGTGCTAGTAAGAAGTCAACCTTTTAGATTCGAGCTCCAAATTATTTTTTTTTGGAAAAGATGGTAAAACTTTGTCTTTGTTTACCTTTATACATATACATAGATAATCTTCATAAGGTACCTTTTAGTGCAAAGGATAAACAATATTCTCACACCACTCCACACCCTCTCACATATGACTCAAGTTTCTACAGTTGGAAGTAGAAGAGTCTGTTATCTTTTCTTTCAATTTATCAACTCATTCTTTAGTATTCCAATTATGCTTAAATATTCGTCATCTATATCTTATTTTCCGAGACACATCAGATTGGTGAATCAAGTCCCCGGGTTTTTCATTGTAATTAACACAAGAACTATTTGAAATTAATCTTTATCAAAGAAAAGAGAAAAGGCTCAAAACAGCTACAGCTCTGATTAGTTTTTTCTATCATAAATATGTTTTTATAAATGAAATTAATCTTTAAAAACAGCAGCTTATTTAAAGTTTCTTTTATGCATATGCACCATCCTGTCAAATAATACTACTTTATTTTATTTATTATTTGATATGCTTAGAATATTATCGAATTAACATAATAGACTAGTTAACTAGCACTTATTGGTTGTTTCACTAAATTATTTAAATTTTCTTAGAAGTTTCTTATAAGTTTTATGAAGTTGTTTTAGAAATTTATAAGATATTATTTGAAATTAAATTATTTGAATATTTTGGTTAACTTATTGAACGATTTAAAGTATTATTGATTGTTATATTATATACAAAGCATTTCTAGCGGATTATTTCAGATATTGTAAATAACAGGGAATTACTCTATTTTAAAAATATTGAATAAAATCTTTTCAATAAGTCAAGGAGACAATTTTTTTAAACAACTTGTAAACTGATAAACAAATTGTTAAACAAAATATAAGGTTGTGTTTGGATATATATTTTAAATATGTTTTAGTGTTTTATAAGTGAAATATTTTATATCACATGTTTTGACAGGATTTTTCAAAAAAAATTTAATTTTTTTTTAAAATGTTCTTAAAGTATAGTTTTCGAAAAACAAGTAATAAAACACGGATAAAAAATTGAGAATATTCATCTCTCAACCTTAGACCTGGCCACGGGCTGGGTTAACTCGCGTCTCGCATCGGATCGGACTATGGTCAACGGGTCTGACCTGAAATCGTCCAGATATAAAAATGTACGGTCCGGTTACGATTTATCAAAATATGAACCCGTAAACTCGTCAGGTCCGACCCGAAATTGGTCCGACTGGTCGACCATTGAAAAAAATAAGAAAAATTGACAAACCATCAATCTGTCTGGTCCGACCGGACCGGATCGGTGGGTTGACCATTACTTTCAAAAAAAAAGTTATATAAATACCCCCTTTCAATTCTTTCTACACTAGTTCACTCTCATCCTCTTATGTCTCAATCTCATTTTCTCCTCTCGATTTCTTATTCTCTGAATCTTAACTCTCATAATCTCTTATTCTCTTAAATCCTTCTAAATTCCTACTCTCTTATATTTTTCTCTCAACTATATACTACATTATAAATGGTGGAATCAAGTCATCGTAGTGGTCGTGAGGAAAGTCTATTGTTCATCAAACGAATGTTGATTCTCTATTCAACATCGACGATCTTGATTTTATTTTCTCCGATGGCAGCATACTCAAGAAGATGTCGAAACCCAAACAGCACACCAATAGATTCAAGTGACTCAAGGCAGCATGAGTATATTGTCGGTGCCGACGGTGACGAGTGGGAGGGCCAAATCCGATATTTTCATCAAACACTTTGATAACGTGACACTTATTTCTGATGATTTGTAAGCAATATGTAAAATATTGTTCAAAAGCTCAAATAGCAACATGGAGGAGGCTATGACACCTTAAACTGGTACATCGAGAAGAACCATCTGACGAAAATTGGTAATCTAGATCTCAAACTCAAATACCTACATTTTCATCTCAATCTGGTAACGACTATCAACTCTATAAATTTTCTGAATCTCAATTTAGGGAAGAATTGTTGAGTTAAGTATGCATGAGGGAGAGCAGTACTGAGATGCGTGACCTCCTGGAAAGCTCTCGTACGTCAAGCTGCTGACGTTGTGTCGCTTGATCTGGTTGGCCAGGTGTGCTCTAAAATGAAATGTCAGATCTTAACGGGTAATACTATCTTCGTTAGGGATATGACCAATGATCGAGAAAGGATAAGACTGATCTCTAAAGGAAATGAGACAACACCAGTACTCAGACACGAATCTCTCAGACTCATGGGCCTAACAACCAACCATATCGTACACAATAGGTGTACTCTGTGCTATCACATTATAAGGACATAAAGTTGTACCTTGGCTAGCAACTATAGTTTTTGGCCTAGTGGTAAATACTTGATCCTAACAATTAGTATCAGAACGAGTTCAAGGGTTCGATTCTCCCAAGAATCATTTTCTATACTCCTTGGGGGTGGATGGATTGTTGAGTTAAGCATGCATCGATGAGAATAGTACTGGGCTGGGTGACCTCCTGGGAAGCTCTTGCCCGTCAAGCTGCTAACGTTGTGCCGCTTGATCTGGTTGGCCAAGTGGCTGTAAAAGTGAGATGTCAGATCTTAACGGATAATACTATATCTGTTGAGGATAGGACCGACGATCGAGAAAATGATAAGACTGGTCTCTAAGAAAAATGAGATAGCACCAACAGTTAGACACACATCTTCCCGGAATCATGAGACTTATAGCCCAACCCTAACGAACACAACAGGTGTTAATATCTGCTGCTATATTATAATGAAATAAAATTGCACATTGCCTAATAACTATAACTTTTGACATAATGGTAAGCGCTTGATCCTAACAGAAACTGCTAGGCATGTTGCTATTGAACAATTTTATTTTAGATTTGGTCATAAATTGTCTTTTGAAAATTGAATTTCATCTAGTGTTAATTCTGAAATTGGACGCATCCCTCGAAATACGCTTAAACATACACTCAATAAATTAGTTGCTACACAAAAAAAAAAGAATTAGATTAAAAAAAATTGATAATATTATAAAATAAAGTGTGTTTGTACTGATATCTTGAGAGATCATTGACAATCTTGTTCATACATGGGCATTACCTGTCATTGTTATAGTTCTTGGAACGTCCAAACATGCTTGCTTGCATATCGATTCTTCAACGAACCACACACTGCACAAAATATTCATCATCTTACATTTATTATTTTGGAGGAATATGGTTTGACGATTTAATTTTTTTTCAATTTATTTTGATAATGCAAATGTGAATACATGCAACATTGATGCACTAATTAGACTATGTCAACCATTATTAGGTGGATAATATTTTCGTATTCGATGTACATGCGGTATTTTTAACTTGCGTGTTCAAGATGGTCTGTGAAATTTAGATCTTTATATTAGACCAACTAGATCTGCTATTCATTATCTGTGGATATATCTTCAAGTGATAACAATGGGTCCAATTCGTAAAAGAAATGGGATGAGTCGTTTGCACATGATATTCCAACATGTTGGAACTCTATGTGCAAACTGTTATTGTCTATGTTTGAGTATAAAGATTTATTGTACATATTTTTGATCAAATTGTTCAATAATCTAATATTTATTTGTATTCGAACCAATATAATGTTTGTACAACTATATGTAAAATTTTAAACGTTTTTTAGTGATGAAACTGATCACCTATCTGGTGCTTATTATCTTACCTGTCATTTAATTTTAATATATATTTGTAATATTGCGTGCCATTTTTTGTGGGCATTAAATTTAATGATCCCGTATTAATTGAATGCATTCTTAGCTTGAAAACAAAATGGAAGAAATATTATGTGTTTAGATCATAGACTAAAATTATATGGTTTAGGAGAATTATTTACCTTACATTATGATTCTTTGAACTCAATCACTAATTCATGTCCTTTTTATTCTATGATTTTGTTTAATGTTAGAAATAATTATAAATATATGTGAAATATGATGCACAAATAGGTACACAAGTACAATAATCTACGACCACTAGTAGCAACACCTCTACACTATCTAAGTATAACTTTTATTATGTGAGAGAATGAAACATCCACGATGATCTCGAGTTCCAATCAGGAACTTGAGAATATTTTACCACTACATTTGATTTTAATGATACAGACGAGGAGACGTTTATATTGCTCATGATGTGGCAAAAGACGTAAGTATATCATATTTTGTTTATAATGGCAAAAGAGAATATCTCATATCTGTTTTACGCTTGCAATGCAACAAGCCTTTAGCATGGGGGACAACACACCGGACGAGAGAAGATCTACGATTAGACAGAAGAACCTGGAAGCCCAATGCCTACTTAACGATTGGTTGAGAGCTGCAACACGAAAACAAGATTCCAAAATGATGAAGACGAGCAAGAAGACATTTATGACACTTTTGGAACAACAACTGGAGGCACCACAAGTGATTAGATGAATTTAACATAAAATTCGACTTTAGTTTTTGTAATATAATTCCAACATTTGTTCTATTCATAACCAAGTACATTTATTTTATGTAATTATCTTACACTTAAAATTTCAAATTCGAACTTGAATAGTAATACGAGGACAATCATTTTTTTCAATTTTTTAAATTTTATATTCGAATTTAAAATTTAATATTCGAATTTGAATATAATATAAAATATAATTATTATTTTTAAAGTTTTACTTATTTCGAGTACAAGATTTTTTTTATATTTCGAGCTTCGTTTAACTATAAATTCGATTTCAAATCAAAATAAAAGCTAATTCAAATCCAAATATAATTAAAATAAATTCAAATTCAAATCCAAATCCAAATGTAATGCCGACCTGCTTGGTACCATCAAAGCCCAACTCTTGTTGGCACCAAGATCGACCTGCTCGGCAGTATGTAAACCCGACCTGCTCGACACAATCAAAACCAACTCTTGTTGGCATCAAGCCCGACCTGCTCGGCAATATGTAAGCCTGACCTGCTCGCCACCATAAAATCCCAACTCTCGTTGGCACCAAGTCCGACCTGCTCGGCACTCTATAAGTCCGACCTGCCTGGCAAAGTACCTCGGGTCCTGACTAGGACTTCACATGGTCCTACATTTCAATTCTTCGTCTAGAACCAGCTGGAGGGGATACTCTTGATACCCTATACATCACCTCGGGACCTGAGGATCATCACCCGTCAGTACACCTCTCGTTCCAAGGTGACAATCACCTCTTGTAGGGACACCTCTTGACCCGAGGTGACCATCACAAGCTCGAGGCAAGAGGACTGAACAAGTTTCTGAATTCTCGCTTGGGTTACTCTTGATACCACGGTTGTCACCTCGGGACGCGAGGACCGAGCTGTGTGCTTCCTCGATCGAGGTGCGTAGGGAGCTCGGGGAGGACTATCAGAGGAGGTACATATGTTCCCACTCGACTTGATGCCCCACGCGGAGATCACGACTCCGAGAATATGACCTGTCTACGTCTCTCTTGGCTCTAAAATCATCGAGGATCAAGGAGACAATCCCGCGCAAGATAACTGTCAATCTGGGCGTGATCTTCGCCACGATAAGCGCTCCAGCGCGTCATGCTCTGGGTAATGCACCCGCAACCACTGTCTAGCCCCTCTATAAATACCTCGATATGCTTCATTCTACAACATATTCACAAACACCCGAGCTCTCTGTTTTATATTCACATTTCTCTCTCGTTTTGCTCCAAGCACCCGACCTGGCTTAAGTATCAAAGGGGTTTCATCGAAAACACTTCCGACGTCCTCTGCTCAGTGTATGTGGTTGCAGGTCATGGAAGAAAAGACATCCAGCTCATTCCTTGAGGACAGAGCTCCCCATCTCCTGATCTCCCGACCTCCCGACCTCTTGACGTGGTGGAAGCTCTCCGGCTCGGGAAATTCAGTTACGTTAATTGATGCCGTCTGTGGGAAACGAAAAGATAGACAAAATGCCACCAAGAAGAAGTAGACTTTAGAAGACGGGAGAAGCAAGTGACATCGAGACTTTCTCAGGGACCCGAGAACATGAATCTTACTGCGGCCTAAATAGCTCAATTGGTGGCGGCCACGATGGAACAAATATTGGCCAATCGACCCGAGGCAAATCCCCGCCCGATCAACAAGCTGAAGAGATCAGGGGGCTCTGAGAAGAAGTCGCTCGCCTGAGGGAGGAAAGGGGCTCTGGGCCTCCGTCTTGGGAAATACCCTTCTCGACTGAGGTACCACCCGCTGAGCTTCCCCAGCACTTCAAATTCCCGAATATAGGGGAGTACGACGGGATGGAGATCCCGATAACACTTGTCTAGGTTCGAGAACGTTGCTCTCCTCCACCAGTATGCTGACCCCATCAAATGTCGAGTTTTCTTGACCACCTTGGTCCGATGGATGCAACAGTGGTTCAACCTCTTGCGAACGGGAGTATCAAAAGCTTCCGAGACTTCGGCCAAGCGTTCCTCCACCAGTTTGCCAGCAGCAAGAAAAAACCAATGACGACATTGAATCTCTTCAATGTCAAGCAGAGAGAGCAACAGAACCTTCGGGAGTACATTAGGCGCTTCCACAGAACTATTCTCGAGGTACCTTTGGCCACCCTGATTTTGATGATTGGGGCATTCACTCATGGCCTGCGAAGGCGTGATTTCTTCAGATCCATGGCCTCCCCGCAGCCCGGTAACTCAATTGATGGTTGAAGCGGAAAAACAGGTCCTAGCCCGACGACCAGAGAGCGATCATCCAACCGACCCGAGTCCTCGTCGAAAGCGAAGAAGTTCAAGGAAGAAACTGACGCCATGGATTGTAGTTCGTCTACAAACATGAAGACTAAGGTGAGCAATTATTTTACATTGTAAATACCATATTTTATCGAACGAAATATTATTTTTTAGCACAAGTCGTGTGAGGACCCACCCCGCTCCTTCTTGAGCCATGAGAGTTGACCCTACACTCATAGGACTACCCACACCCCTGGAAGTGTGGTTAAACTGCCTTCCCAGGGAATCGAACTTGGGTTACCAGGCTTAATGCCCAACATTCACCTTCCCTGGTACCACTTGAGCTAGTTTGTGACGCCCCAATTCCCATGGGAGTCACGAGATCAAAGAAATGGGAATAAAAGGGAAAATAGAAGGGCTGAAAAGCAAATAGAACAAGCTGTATTGCCTTGCTCATAAAAAATATCGAAATGCATTAATTTGGCGCCATAAACTTCATTACAATTTCCAAGTACAAATGCGAAATCGCGATATTACAACTTCTGAACTCTATTTGAATTCATCTTTGTTGTAACAGATCTTAATACAGATTTGGCTAAGATCAAAGACAACAAAAGTATCAAAATATAAAATGAACATCGCGGAAACGCAGGCCTTCGATAAACACCAACACATCGCTGCTGATTCAAACTCCACCTCCCACCTGCTCCGGCGCCGACTCACCTGCACCAAGAAAGCTAGTGAGCCTAGGGGCTCAGCAAGCAAACTGAGAGTAACAAGCACAATATGCAGGTGAATAAACATAAGGCATCATTCATTGCATCTTTTAGTTTTGGAAGTAAATTCAAATTCCAGCGTTATCATTTTCGTTAAACTCATGGCTCAGAAGCTCTACTTAGGTCCCATTGCACTCGATCGAATGACTACTGATATCAGTTTCAATGTGGTGAAATCTCACCCAATATGAAGGGGAAACTGACCCTCTCGTCTGCTGCTCACCCTTCCCATATGAACCGTCTGTTATCTAAGCCATAAATTCATAAATTTAAACTTTCTTCTTTAAAACACATACTGGGCGAACTGAAATCTTAGCATCGGGGTTCACTTCATTTTTAAAACTCACACTTCCTTCCAAAAAATCGTTTCACTGAGCATCCAGCAGAGACATAGAAAATCAGCATTTGGGATAATTTCAGTTGTTGGCAAGAAATCCAGCTGATGTAAACAGTAGATCAGCTGATGGGTATATATATATCGGTAGTCAACACAATTAATTTGGTCAACTGAGTAACAGTAGATCAACCAGTCGTTGGTTCAAGAACAACCAGTCGTTGGGTAGGGCGATCAGCAGGTGAAAGAAGAAACTAGACGATGGATATAAATCAGCAGTGAAGTACTTAAGGGGAAAGGAATCAGTCGCAAGCAACAGTAACCAGTCGCAAGAAAAATCAGTCGCAAGCAACAGTAACCAGTCGCAAGAAAAACCAGTCGCAACTACTGAAATTTTGACAATAAAATGCATCTGCTGATGAACAGTGCACTACTGGAAATTTACTAGGAAATGCGTCTACTGGTTTTCAAAAGAAAAGCACCTGCTGGTGTTAACAAGAAATATACCTGCTGGTTTTAGCAAACGAAATGCACCTGCTGGTGTTTTGATAACACTGGTAATATCGAAACAATGATCATGCTACCAGCAGTCGCCTATTAAACCAGACTTTTTACTGATTCAACTAGCAACTACCGATTACACCATCATCAAATCCCGATATTACAGCAAAAGGAAGATCATCATAATATCTATGAGTTGAAAAATCTGGGATGCTCAGCGTTTCAAAATCAACATCAACCTCGTAAAATACATTTGAGTTCCAAACATAATCCACTGTGACCCCGAACGCTAAACATACACTATAATATCAACCAAAACATGAGCAAAGGCTGATAATAAACAGAGCTTAAGCAAAAATCCCGAAATGAAGTGAGAACAATACGTAAGCTTTCATGGTGTAGCAAGAATCAAATTTACTTGCCTTGATAAGAAGGAAATCACAAGATACAGCAGGCCACTAACAGAGAGTTTTACCCAGCGCAGCAATGTGTTTTCTATTTCTTTGATGCAAGAATGAACATTTTCTTGCAAATAATTGAACTTATAGTTCACAAGGACAGTGGCATGGGAGTCTAATTATTAACAGGGGAAAAACACTCATTTAGGCATGGTAAACCAGGCGTACTTCAGAAAATTTTGCTTAAAATTCCCTGTTAATGTTTTGATTTGTAAATGTACTACACAAATTCTGAAATTTAACCATTCTCCCATCCAAAACCATTTTATTTGTAAAGTTTGAAAATTGCTTGGCTACGCTCGGGTGACAACTGACATCTGATCGGGCCCCTGTTCCTTATAAAATCTAAGAAATGAGGAATCAGTCGCTCAACAAGTAGCAAAAGCTGAAATCTTGAAATTAGAAATGGATCCTCAATATATAAAGATTAGAATTTGTGGTCCTATGGATTTTGGGGCACTACAACTCTATCCACCTTATAAAAATTTCATCCTCAAAATTTACTTACCGAACAAATCTGGGTATCGACTATGCATATCAGCTTCTGTCTCCCACGTAGCTTCTCATTCATTTTGATTTGTCCACTGAACTTTAACCATAGGGATGTTTCTATTCCTCAGCTTCCTAATTTCCCTGAGAAGAATCTTCTCAGGTCTCTCTTCATAGCTCAAATCTGGCGTTAAATGAACTGGTTCAGCAGTCAAAATGTGCGATGGGTGGGGAACATACTTTCTTAAGGCTGATACATGAAATACATTATGCACTGAAGATAGATGAGGCGGCAGTGCTAATCGATAGGCCAATGTTCCTTCTTTGTCCAGTATCTCGTAGGGACCTATATATCTGGGACTCAATTTTCCCTTCTTTCCAAACCCCTTTCATTGGAGCCACTTTTAAAAAGACGTGATCACCAACGTCAAAACTTAGTTCCCTTCGTCTATTGTCCGCATAGCTCTTTTGTCTGCTTTGAGCAGCTTTCATCCTTTCTTTAATTTTTCTAACAACACTCACGGTTTGCTCCACCAAATCTGGTCCTAGACCATTTCGCTCTCCTATCTCATCCCAATGAAGAGGCGTTCTACATTTGCGTCCATAAAGGGATTCGTATGGTGCCATCTGGATAGAAGCTTGAAAAAGTTGTTGTACGCAAATTCCACCAATTGTAGCTTCAAATCCCAACTTTCTGAGAAATCTATAATACATGCTCTGAGTAAATCCTCTAAAATCTGGATCACTCTTTCTGATTGTCCATCGGTCTGGGGATGAAAGATTGTACTAAATGTTAACTTTGTTCCCAAAGCTCGATGCAAACTTTTCCAAAATGCAGACGTGAACTTGGAATCTCTATCAGATACAATCGATACAGGAACACCATGAAGTCTGATGATCTCTTTCACATACAACTCTGCATATCTGCTTACATCGTAGGTTGTCTTCACCGGCAGGAAGTGGGCAGATTTCGTAAGTCTATCTACAATGACCCAAATAGAATTATAACATTGAGCAGTTCTAGGCAAACCAGTTACGAAGTCCATGGCAATGACTTCCCACTTCCACTCTGGAATGGGCAACGACTTCAACATCCCTGCTGGTCGCTGGTGTTCAGCTTTCACCAGTTGACACGTTAAGCATTCAGAAACAAATTTGGCGACATCTCTTTTCATACCCGGCCACCAATACAACTTATGAATATCCTTATACATCTTAGTACTTCCCGGATGCACAGAGTATGGGGTTATATGAGCTTCTTCCATTAAATCCGATCTCAAAGTATCTACTTGCGGCACCCAAATTCTTCCTTGAAATCTAATTATGCCATCGGTCGAAAAATAGAGGTTGCCACTTCTTTCCCTGTCTTGCTTAACCCACTTCTGTAGTTGCTCATCTCTCAGCTGACCTTCACGAATTTGTTCCTGATCTCACTGAGGTACCAACTACGACTGAATTGCAGCTGCTGGGAACCAGCTCTAAGCCAAACTTCTCAATATCAGCTGCTAATGATTTGTGGACGATGAGTTGCGCTAGTCCCGTAGACTTTCTACTTAAAGCATCAGCAACCACGTTAGCCTTATCTGGATGGTAGCTGATCGTGCAGTCGTAATCTTTTACCAGCTCCAACCATCTCCTCTGCCTCATATTCAACTCCTTCTGAGTGAAGAAGTATTTCAGGCTTTTGTGATCCGTATATATTTCACATTTCTCCCCATATAAATAATGCCTCCAAATCTTTAAGGCAAAAACAATTGCTGCCAGCTCTAAGTCGTGCGTGGGATAATTATTTTCGTGATTTTTCAACTGACGAGAGGCGTAGGAAATTACTCTATGATCTTGCATCAAAACAGCTCTCAATCCCAACTTCGACGCATCTGTATAGATGACAAACTTCCCCTGATCGGATGGCATTGTTAGCACAGGAGCCTCAATCAACGCTTGCTTCAGTTGTTCAAAGCTGGTTTGGCAGTTGGGGGTCCATTCAAATTTGCTCAACTTTCTAGTCAGCGAGGTTAAGGGAACAGATATCTTCGAAAATCCCTTAATGAAGCGTCTGTAGTAACCAGCTAGACCCAGAAAACTCCTAACCTCTGTAACTGATGTTGGTATCGGCCAGTCACGAACG
>KV011837.1:141323-161665 GCA_001598015.1 Dorcoceras hygrometricum
GCTATAAAGGAATGCGTTGCACCTGAATCTATTAGAGCTAAAGAGGGAATTCCAGTGATCAAAATCTTACCCGTAGCCACTGTAGAATCTGGATTAGCTTTCTCGGTTGTCATGACATAAGCTCTGCTGGTCACCATCTGCTTGGCTTTAGGACAGTCCTTAATAACATGTCCTGGCAATCCACATCTATAACAAACATTTTGTCCCTTTCTACATAGACCATGGTGGTTCTTCTGGCACTTGGGACACTGAGGCTTGTTTCCAACTGCTGATACCGCACTAATGGGTTGCACAACCAAATGTTTCTGCTCCTGAGGCTTTTGTTCCTGCGACCTCTGCTGATTCTTGTATGGTTTCTTGGGTGGTCGCTCTTCTTTTTGTTGGAAAGCCTGCCTCTTCAGTTGTCGTTCCTCCACAACTTCTTTCCAATCCTGATCAGCTCTTAGAGCCTTGTCCACCGCTCCTCGATAATCTTTTGGTTCTACCAGTCTCACATCATGCCTGAGTGCTGGTTTCAATCCATCGACAATGTGTCGTAATTTCTCCTTAGGATCAGCTCCGATCAATGGTACAAAATAACATCCACGTTCGAACTTTCGAACATATTCTTGGACAGTCATGTCCCCTTGCTTGATCATCAAGAATTCTCTTTTTAATTCAGACCTCTTATCCTCTGTAAAATATTGTTCAAAGAACACTCGCTTGAATTCCTCCCATGGAAGATTTGTTACATCTACGGTAAGCTTTGCTCCTTCCCACCAGATCATCGCATCATCTCTCAACATATAGATTGCACATCTGGATCTTTCTAAGTCAGGCGTCTGGAGATACTCAAATATCACTTCCATTGATTTAATCCAGCTTTCGGCGACAAACGGATCTGTTGTGCCGCTAAACTCCCTTGGCTTCTGTCTTCGAAATCGCTCTTGAGGATCATCATTGCTAGATCCTCTACTGCTGGAGGATTGGCCATTGCCTCTACCCTGCTGTTCTACCAGCAACCTTAGAAGCTGGGCAATACTAGCGTTACTATCAGGATTGGATTCATCTACTGGAATATTCCTTCATCTTCCTCGACCAGACATCTTAATCTATAGCCCGTAATCTACCACATAGGAACATCAGAACATGCAAGAATAATAAAAGAATACATGCTCTAAAACATAAAAGAAACTCACTGCCCCGAAGAGACGGTCGATGAAATCTGTCCCAGCAAGAAGTGCGTGTGTTTATCTCTGGATCATGCTCTGATACCATGTTTGTGACGCCCCAATCCCCATGGGAGTCACGAGATCAAAGAAAAGGGAATAAAAGGGAAAATAGAAGGGCTGAATAATGAATAGAACAAGCTGTATTGCCTTGCTAAAAAAAAATCGAAATACAATCATTGGCGCCATAAAATAAACCAGCCTTCATTACGAATTTAAAGTGCAAAATGCGAAATCGCGATATTACAACTACTGAACTCTATCTGAATTCATCTTTGTTGTAACAGATCTCAATACAGTTTTGACTAAGATCAAAGACAACAAAAGTAGCAAAATACAAAATGAACATCGCGGAAACGCAGGCCTTCGATAAACACTAGCACGTCGCTGCTGATTCAGACTCCACCTCCCACCTGTTCCGGCGCCGACTCACCTGCACCAAGAAAGCTAGTGAGCCTAGGGGCTCAGCAAGCAAACTGAAAGTAACAAACACAATATGCAGGTGATAAAACATAAGGCATCATTCATTGCATCTTTTGTTTTGGAAGTAAATTCAAATTCCAGCGTTATCATTTTCGTTAAACTCATGGCTCAGAAGCTCTACTTAGGTCCCATTGCACTCGATCGAATGACTACTGATATCAGTTTCAATGTGGTGAAATCTCACCCAATATGAAGGGGCAACTGACCCTCTCGTCTGCTGCTCACCCTTCCCATATGAACCGTCTGTTATCTAAGCCATAAATTCATAAATTTAAACTTTCTTCTTTAAAACACATACTGGGCGAACTGAAATCTTAGCATCGGGGTTCACTTCATTTTTAAAACTCACACTTCCTTCCAAAAAATCGTTTCACTGAGCATCCAGCAGAGACATAGAAAATCAGCAGTTGGGATAATTTCAGTTGTTGGCAAGAAATCCAGCTGATGTAAACAGTAGATCAGCTGATGGGTATATATATATCGGTAGTCAACACAATTAATTGGTCAACGGAGTAACAGTAGATCAACCAGTCGTTGGTTAATGCGATCAGCAGATGAAAGAAAACTAGACGATGGATATAAATCAGCAGTGAAGTACTTAAGGGAAAAGGAATCAGTCGCAAGCAAAAAAAACCAGTTGCAAGCAACAGTGACCAGTCGCAAGCAAAACCAGTCGCAACTGCTGAAATTTTGACAATAAAATGCATGCCTATTAAACCAGACTTTTTACTGATTCAACTAGCAACTACCGATTACACATCATCAAATCCGATATACAGCAAAAGGAAGAACGTCATAATCTCTATGAGTTGAAAAATCTGGGATGCTCAGCGTTTAAAAAATCAACATCAACCTCGTAAAATACATTTGAGTTCCAAACATAATCCACTGTGACCCCGAACGCTAAACATACGCTATAATATCAACCAAAACATGAGCAAAGGCTGATAATAAACAGAGCTTAAGCAAAAATCCCGAAATGAAGTGAGAACAATACGTAAGCTTTCACGGTGTAGCAAGAATCAAATTTACTTGCCTTGATAAGAAGAAAATCACAAGATACAGCAGGCCACTAACAGAGAGTTTTCCCCAGCGCAACAATGTGTTTTCTATTTCTTTGATGCAAGAATGAACATTTTCTTGCAAATAATTGAACTTATAGTTTACAAGGACAGTGGCATGGGAGTCTGATTATTAACAGGGGAAAAACACTCATTTAGGCATGGTAAACCAGGCGTACTTCAGAAAATTTTGCTTAAAATTCCCTGTCAATGTTTTGATTTGTAAATGTACTACACAAATTCTGAAATTTAACCATTCTCCCATCCAAAACCATTTTATTTGTAAAGTTTGAAAATTGCTTGGCTACGCTCGGGTGACAACTGACAATTGATCGGCCTCTGTTCCTTATAAAATCTAAGAAATGAAGAATCAATCGCTCAACAAATAGCAAAAGCTGAAATCTTGAAATTAGAAATGGATCCTCAATATAGAAAGATTAGAATTTGTGGTCCTATGGATTTTGGGACACTACAAGTCAGCTCAACCAAGTGACACTGTTGCTGCATTCATCCAATACCTCGAGCAGCCCTACCTGAGTGCACCTATAAGCTCGACCTGCTCGACAGTATGTAAGCCCGACCTGCTCGGCATCATCAAAGCCCAACTCTTGTTGGCACCAATTCCGACCTACTCGACGGTAGTAAGCCCAACTCCTTTTGGCACCAACCCCGACCGCTCGGCAGTATATAAGCCCGACCTGCTCGAAACCATCAAAGTCCAACTCTTTTTGGCACCAAGATCGACCTGCTCGCCACCATAAAAGCCCAACTCTCGTTGGCACCAATCCGACCTGCTCGACACCATAAAATCCCAACTCTTGTTGGTACCAAGTCAGACCTGCTCGGCAATCTGTAAGTTTGACCTGCCTGGAAAAGTCCCTTGGGTCCTGGCTAGGACTTCACATGGTCCTAAACTTTAATTCTTCGTCGAGGACCAGCCGCGGGGATACTCTTGATATCCCATACATCACCTCGGGACCCGAGGACAGTCATCGAGAGTATGACCTATCTACGCCTCTATTGGCTCTAAAATCACCGAGGATCAAGAAGACAATCTCGCGCAAGATAATCGTCAATCTGCGGGTGATTTTTGCCTCGAGAAGCGCTCTAGCGTGTCACATGCTGGGTTATGCATTCGCAACCACCGTTTAACCCCTCTATAAGTATCCAGGTATGCTTCATTCTACAACCCATTCACAAACACCTAAGCTCTCTACTTTATATTCACACTTGCTCTCTTTTTGCTCCCGAGCCCCAACCAGACTTAAGCATCAGAGGGGCTTCGCCAGAAACACTTCCGACGCCCTCTGACCAGTGTCTGTGATTGCATGTCGTTGAAGGAAATACATCCAGCTCATTCCTTGAGGACAAAGCTCCCGATCTCCCGATCTCTTGATCTCCCAACGTGATGACAGCTCTCCGGCTGGGAAAAAATACAGTTACATAAAAATTCAAATTATTTTTGTAATATAATTTCAACATTTTTTATATTCTTAACCAAATACATTTATTTTATGTAATTATTTTATATTTAAAATTTCATATTCAAAATTCAAACTTAAATAGGATATAAGAATCATTTTTTTCAATTTGGTAAATTTGAAATCAAATTTCAAATTTAAAATTAAAATTTGAATATATAAAGAAGAATTATTATATTTAAAGTTTTAATTATTTCGAGTACAAATGTTTTATCTTTCAAGCTTCGTTTAACTATACATTAAGGCTGTGTTTGGTAGATAAGATATGATTGATAATGTAAACTGAGTTTGAATGATAATGTAGAAAAAACAGTGTGATTATTAATATTTCAAATTAAGGTATTTCTGTTTGGTTCGGTTACAAACAGAAGGATTAAAAACTGTAGTAGAAGGATTAAAAATGTAGTAGGTAGGCTTGGACCAAAATACCCTTCTTTATTCTAAGCACATGTGTGAAATTGCATTCCAGCTTCTCCATCAATCCCTTTACCTACCCGATTCGGAAGTTGCAGCTGAAGAACAAGCAATATGAAACACATCCGTATCTGGAATATTGCAAAGTATTTATTCACATAGTATTCATACCTGCAGTTCACATTGTAGTTGTATGATACAAGAATACACAACGGAGCAGAGCACAAGGGAGGAAAGAAATGGTTGTTCAACAATCAGCCTGAGATGTAGAGGAATTCTAAGTTGCAACACTTTTACGAAGGCAATTTCAGAGGGTAATATTTATCCCATAAAAGTTGTCAGTTAAACCAAAAAGAACAATCGCTGGACATACGACAGTTTATAAAATGAGATTTAAATGGAAGTATGTGATTGGTACATAGGCTATGTAGCAAATTTTATTACCGCTCCTAATGCTGATCCGGAGGCACCAATCAACGTAAAAACATCTTTTGATGAATCCTCCTCAGCTTCAAGCATCTGCCTAACTTTAGATTGTGTGAGGCCATCTACATGGTGTAGCTGGAAAAAGAGTGACATCTATCATATTGACAGCTTCAAAAGATAGAGCTTCATAAAAATATGCAAAATTTTAAAAAGTCAGTCAATGACATGGCTTGCTAAAATATGCAACATTTAAAAGGTTAACTTCATGTCAATGACATCTACTTACATATTGGAGGCGGTTGCTAATACAACTTATGTTACAACCTTGCAAGTTTGTTTAGAAACATTTACAAGTCACACTTACATTTTTTCCGATCCCAATTGTAGGATGATCAGACAAATATTTAGATAGATCCTAAGTCAGTATGATCTCACAATCTTGAAAAAGGTACTAAATCTGCTAAGCGCAGCTATCCCCTGGATAGGAAGAGTAATGAATGATAATAAATTGTAAGATAAAAAGAACATATCTTAAAAGCTGAGAATCTATAATGGGAGTGAAAGTATTCAATACTTAAATCCCCTGGAAACTCTTTAACTATCATAATCATAAAACGTGAACAAAATGTGCTATCCCATACAGACATTGAATCATGGCGCCTCAAAATATGATCAAGCATGGATATCCAATCTCATATGTCATAAAACATAACTAAGATGGCGCAATTTCCTAACACCTAGCTCAAGAATCACTGTCATACGGAAGCCAATTCGAAAAAGGAAGGGGGACTACAAGAAATGAGGTCTGATGTACGAGACCTCTCTGAATGCCAAAAATCCAGGAATATAGGGAACACGCAGCTCTACAAGAGCAGAATCTTCGTATACAACTTGAAGAGTACTGATATCCAAGATGACCAGGGTGGCGCATGCAATTGAAGAGTCAGATTTCGAAAAGCTCAGGTCAACCCCGATACAGTTACATAAAAATTCAAATTATTTTTGTAATATAATTTCAACATTTTTTATATTCTTAACCAAATACATTTATTTTATGTAATTATTTTATATTTAAAATTTCATATTCAAAATTCAAACTTAAATAGGATATAAGAATCATTTTTTTCAATTTGGTAAATTTGAAATCAAATTTCAAATTTAAAATTAAAATTTGAATATATAAAGAAGAATTATTATATTTAAAGTTTTAATTATTTCGAGTACAAATGTTTTATCTTTCAAGCTTCGTTTAACTATACATTAAGGCTGTGTTTGGTAGATAAGATATGATTGATAATGTAAACTGAGTTTGAATGATAATGTAGAAAAAACAGTGTGATTATTAATATTTCAAATTAAGGTATTTCTGTTTGGTTCGGTTACAAACAGAAGGATTAAAAACTGTAGTAGAAGGATTAAAAATGTAGTAGGTAGGCTTGGACCAAAATACCCTTCTTTATTCTAAGCACATGTGTGAAATTGCATTCCAGCTTCTCCATCAATCCCTTTACCTACCCGATTCGGAAGTTGCAGCTGAAGAACAAGCAATATGAAACACATCCGTATCTGGAATATTGCAAAGTATTTATTCACATAGTATTCATACCTGCAGTTCACATTGTAGTTGTATGATACAAGAATACACAACGGAGCAGAGCACAAGGGAGGAAAGAAATGGTTGTTCAACAATCAGCCTGAGATGTAGAGGAATTCTAAGTTGCAACACTTTTACGAAGGCAATTTCAGAGGGTAATATTTATCCCATAAAAGTTGTCAGTTAAACCAAAAAGAACAATCGCTGGACATACGACAGTTTATAAAATGAGATTTAAATGGAAGTATGTGATTGGTACATAGGCTATGTAGCAAATTTTATTACCGCTCCTAATGCTGATCCGGAGGCACCAATCAACGTAAAAACATCTTTTGATGAATCCTCCTCAGCTTCAAGCATCTGCCTAACTTTAGATTGTGTGAGGCCATCTACATGGTGTAGCTGGAAAAAGAGTGACATCTATCATATTTTCAAAAGATAGAGCTTCATAAAAATATGCAAAATTTTAAAAAGTCAGTCAATGACATGGCTTGCTAAAATATGCAAAATTTAAAAGGTTAACTTCATGTCAATTACATCTACTTACAATTTGGAGGCGGTTGCTAATACAACTTATGTTACAACCTAGCAAGTTTGTTTAGAAACATTTACAAGTCACACTTACATTTTTTCCGATCCCAATTGTAGGAAGATCAGACAAATATTTAGATAGATCCTAAGTCAGTATGATCTCACAATCTTGAAAAAGGTACTAAATCTGCTAAGCACAGCTATCCCCTGGATAGGAAGAGTAATGAATGATAAAAAATTGAAAGATAAAAAGAACATATCTTAAAAGCTGAGAATCTATAATGGGGTGAAAGTATTCAATCCTTAAATCCCCCGGAACTCTTTAACTATCATAATCATAAAACTTGAACAAAATGTGCTATCCCCTACAGACATTGAATCATGGCGCCTCAAAATATGATCAAGCATGGATATCCAATCTCATATGTCATAAAACATAACTAAGATGGCGCAATTTCCTAACACCTAGCTCAAGAATCACTGTCATACGGAAGCCAATTCGAAAAAGGAAGGGGGACTACAAGAAATGAGGTCTGATGTACGAGACCTCTCTGAATGCCAAAAATCCAGGAATATAGGGAACACGCAGCTCTACAAGAGCAGAATCTTCGTATACAACTTGAAGAGTACTGATATCCAAGATGACCAGGGTGGCGCATGCAATTGAAGAGTCAGATTTCGAAAAGCTCAGGTCAACCCCGCACACATACTTTAGGATTTCGCCGCATTCTTGATCCTCTTCTACTTCAAAACCATCGGAGTTTATGGGCAGATTCCAGGCGAATTCGTCCTCTGTGACCTGCCTTTTCTTGAGTGAATCCTGAATCCTGCACTAGAGTGAAAATTGTTGAGTAGGAATCACTGGAAAGACGGGTAAGATCATTGAGCTT
Source organism: Dorcoceras hygrometricum (assembly GCA_001598015.1). NCBI lineage: Eukaryota > Viridiplantae > Streptophyta > Magnoliopsida > Lamiales > Gesneriaceae > Dorcoceras > Dorcoceras hygrometricum. Next base: position 149,412 of record KV011837.1, read on the forward strand.
ACTCAATCCATTCGCTGTGGAGTTCCGAAGACCGATCGAACGCTCTTCCTTCCATTTGTATCGCAAGAAAAATCTGGAAAAAAAAATATGTAAACCGTTTCCCAATCTCAAATCATCGTTTCAGATACGAATGTGGGCTCCTGAATTGAAAAAGCAAAACCCATAATTTTGTTTTAACGAAAATGCCTGAGCCGTTGTTATTCGCGAACCCAGCTGCATCACTGTAAGAAAGCGAGAGGAAGAAGAAGCCATTTCATAGATCTGTGTAGTTAAGGGGGTAAAGTTGGGACATTTCTCAATCAACAGACGAGTATTAATAATACCTTGTGAATGAAAAAGATTGGTAATCAGACAAATAAAGGTAGAATAGTATCCAATCACGCAAAGGAGGATTAGCCTATTTTTGCAATCCTCGTACCAAATGGTGGATTGTTTATCAATCCTAGACCTATCACTTGCACCAAACACAGCCTAAGATTAAAATGAAAATCTAAATCTAAATTCAAATCCAATTGATATCAAAATCTAAATTCCAATTCAAATTTCTTTAGTTTATTTTAATTTTCATACTATTTTCAAATTAAATTCCTATTTTTCTAAAAACAATATTTTTTTAAAAGAATATTTTTTTTAGAAAAAACGGAGCCCGGGAATTATTAACCCGAAACCGATGGGTCGTCCCAGAACTGGGCCGGACGCCCGGACCAGACCCTGGCATGTCTACTCAGCCTTCTCCGACACTCCCAGCGATGGAAACCCTATCTTTTTCTCTCACCCCATTTCATCCAATCCCGCCGCCTGCAGCCGTCGCCGCCGCCTCCACCTCTGTTTCCGCCTCCCGAAAATCTCTTCTGCCGAATCCATAAATCTCGGAGACAAGGAAGAAAGAAACATGTCTTCCGATGATAGCAGCTGCGGATTCATCAGAAGCGACAAGCTGGACCACGTGGCCAGCTGGGTGGTGGCCAGCGTCGCCACCGCCTTCTCACCTCCCTGGAACGCTGCTCCTCCATCAACCTCTCCACCGACGTCGCCGATGAGGAGGCCAACGACCGCCCGCTTATGCTCACCAAACACCCCTCTTTCGCCACCGATGCCTCCTCCCACCACCCCGCCGCCGAAACTACTAACACCCCTATGCCTTCGCCCCCCTCTCCCCTCTGATCTCATTTTGGAATGGCCCATCTTTGTCGTTGGTTACTTTGTTGTTCTGTAATAATATTTCCCATCTCTGTCTTAGGTTACTTTGTTGTTTTGTAATAATATTTGTTGTTTTCTTCAATATCTGGTCTTGGGGATAAAAAAGTAGAAAGTGAACAATAGCAATAAAAAATCTGAAAATCACAAACAACTAAAAGAGTGAGATAAAATTGTATACAAAATTCAGCAATTATGTTTTAAAATATTTTTTTTTAAATTAATAATCGAATATATTTTTAACTATTAAAACATTTTTGTAAAATAGTCGTTCACACACGTATGTTTACTGCAACAACTCTCTAACATAAAAAAACCTATTGAACGATAAAGTTTATAAACCATCTTGAAGAGCTTATGTACCGAAAATAGACATGTCCAACCTATTGAGTATACATTGAAAAGCAAAGGGTCAAAATTGTTAGGTTTCACATTTTATTTGGGCAATAATGTAGTATAACAAACTAGGAGGTTGAAATTAAAAATTCGTGATCTCCGCTAACAGGCCCAGGGGCCAGGAAAGTCTCTCTATCCACAATCCACAGGAAGGAAAATGCATATATATATATGCACTCAAATATGTAATCCAATCTTTTCTCCTCAATTTTCTTCAATGGATGCAAAGTAAAAAATCTTTATAAAAAATGAAGAAATGATTGGGTAGTCCACCCCCTTAACTAAACTCTCAATTCCCACTGATATATGTTCTCTTTCTGCAATGGCTGCGCAGAGTTCATCTTACAAGGTACTGAACTAATAGTTGTATGCAGAATTTTGGTGTCTGTACAGTAGCATTTGACGTTGTATTCGACTTTGTTTATGATTTTCTTGAGTGCTACGTTTCTTGGTCGTCAAGTTGTAGACTTCAAATGGGGTAGTTTAGTTATTTGGTGTTTAATAAATGAGTCAATATATACGAAAGATCAAAACATTTTCAAATTCGATTTATGTGGGTTGCCGATGAAATTGGAGACTTCTTCAAGGTATTTGACGAATTGTTCTGCTGTTATATAATACTTTGTCCGGGTGTATGCTGCCGGGGGCCGTCGGTATTTGTACTTCAAAGACAATATTGAAAAGGAGTGAGAATGAGGTCGTCTTCTTTCTTGATATTTAATCTTCTAGTAAATTATGGTTATGCTGTGGATATGAATGATAATGATAGTAGAAGAGTTTCAATCAAACTAAATGGAACAAAGATTTCATATGTGATGTTATCTCATGGTTCAAACAGCTAATATATATTTCAAATGTGCTGACGCTTTGTTGCTGGATACTGCTGATTAGTATTACCATATCTTTGTAATCAGGCTCTGTCTTTGAGAAATTGCTCATATGTGAGGAATACCACTGCTTTAAGTTTGTTACGTTTCAGAAGCAGCTCAACGGCGAAAGTTTTGTCTCTCTTAGATGTGACATGCTATTCTACATGCTCTGGTGTAGAATACAGCTCATCATCAAAACGAAGATCGCGTGGCCCAGTCATGGCAGCGAAGGGAAAATCTGAAGGTTGCCAAGAATCTGATTCGTATTAGTTGTAATTCTGTTGTGCATATCCTTTCTTTGATTGCTTTTAATTCCTTGTACAATACTGAACTTACTTGCATCTGTAAGTTATATGCTTATGTTTTCCAGGGGATAAGCAGGAAGATGGAAAGTATAAGCACACAATTGATCTCCCCAAGACTGCCTTTGGGTTAAGAGCAAATTCTGTTGTAAGGGAACCTGAAATTCAGAAAATGTGGGATGAAAACCAGGTGTTTAGGAGGGTTGTCAGCAGGAATGATGGGGTTGGTTCTTGTAGATTCAGTGATATTCCTAAATTTTTTGTTATCAGTAAATATTGGCTAAGTTTAATTATCTTGACAGGGCAGTTTTGTGCTTCATGATGGTCCTCCGTATGCAAATGGCGATTTACATATGGGCCATGCCATGAATAAGATTTTGAAGGATATAATAAACCGTTATAAGGTAAACATGGTGGACTGATGATTATTCATATCTATTAGAAATATTACTTTACATTAATGAAACATATATTTCATTTCTTTCTGATCACTTGGTCCAAATGTCCAACATCTCGAGTGTGGTATTGACAAATAACTAGGACACATTTGAGTCTTAAAGTTGAAAATGATGAATCAATTGTACTCCCAGATTGCCCATTTGAATCAATATATGCTACTTTCCCATCATGAGTTAGAGTTTCTGCTTGCAAGACTAATTCATTCTCGTTGTTGCAGCTTCTTCAGAACTTTCAAGTTCATTATGTACCTGGTTGGGATTGCCATGGTTTGCCAATTGAATTGAAAGGTAAGTGTTAAAGAGTGTTCCTAGTTTGTAAGAACCTAAGTGGCTTGTTATCGTTTTAATTTATTAGCTGATTCACTGCCTGAAATGCCTGCCAAAAGTGTGGGCCAATGATCTCAACTCCAGCATGTGGTAAAAGGAAATTCGTCAGATGGAATTAAAAAAATAACAATATAACAGTAAACAACTACCTTGCTTATGGTAGCATCGTTGAATCAAAGTCAGTTCCTTTATTTTTTGTATCTAACAGCTGGATAAGTGTCATTTGCATGCACATAATTCATGTTAAATTTAATGAATGTTAATACCTTTGCCGGGTTGATGATATCATGGATTTGTTACAGTTTTGCAGTCACTGGATCAAGATTCTAGAAAGGAACTGACACCACTAAAATTAAGGGCAAAGGCTGCGAAATTTGCAAAGTCAACTGTCAAGACCCAAATGGCATCATTTAAGGTTATATTTTATTTTTTGGGATCAAGAGGATGTTCCTAATCATTTTCCTGTATCATGGACGGAAAATTCCTTGCTCTGGCAAGAATTAAATATTAATATTGCTGTTTAAGTGTTAATATACATAATAACCTTTATGATGCCCATTAACATCTTATAGTTTTAAAAAAAGTCACTGGCAACTATGGCTTCCGAATAAAGAGGTTTTCTAATTCTAGTACAACTTTTTCCCCTTTAAGAGGTTAATCACAGAGGAAGATTACTGAAAATTGTGATGTCACTATTTATCGATTTATTTTAATAAGGTCAATTTTGATATCATTGGTGGGAAATAGTGTATTATTCCTATAGTTTGTAATTTGACAGATGTTTTCCACACTGATTACAGCGCTATGGCGTTTGGGCAGATTGGGATAATCCATATCTCACTCTTGATCCTGAGTATGAGGCTGCTCAAGTATATTTCACTCATCTCCCTTTCCCAACTTTTTGCATACCTTGATCATAATCTTATTGCGTTCATAGAATCTAAGTTTTTTTTGTTACATGGTTCATATAATTGTGCAAGATTGAAGTGTTCGGTCAAATGGTGTTACAAGGGTATATCTACAGAGGCAGAAAACCTGTCCACTGGAGTCCCTCATCTCGTACTGCTCTAGCAGAAGCTGAATTGGAGGTAATGAATCTGATATCTTTAATTTCCAAGACATTCGTATTTGTCCTGAACCTTGTACAATAAGTTAAGTGATCAAAATGCTCAGCATGATCAAACATGTGGGCTTTTAAACAGACATTTTAATAGTTATCCTTGCTGTTATCTTGAAATTTATGCAGTATCCAGAGGGGCATATATCCAAGAGCATGTATGCAGTTTTCCCATTACTTAGTGTTCCCACTTCTTGTAAAATGCTAGAGGATTTCCTTCCTAATGTGGGCTTAGCTATTTGGACTACAACTCCATGGACTGTTCCTGCTAATGCTGGTATGTTTTTCATATCTGTCTCGTAGGCTATACTGTGTCAAATTATCATGTATGCACCATGCTTGGCATTCTGTTGGTATTAATGATTAAACAAGTTATATATCGTTGGTGATTTTTATTTTTGTTCAGCTATTGCAGTCAATTCAAAGCTTCAATATGCTATTGTTGAAGTTAATTCCCCTTCTGGAGACATTTCTACGTCTTCAGCAGATAAAGAAAAAAAAGTTGGAAATTTCTTGAAAAATCGTGACAAGCAGTTCCTAGTTGTGGCATTGGACCTTGTGCCAACTCTAGAAGCAAAATGGGGGGTGAAGCTTAATGTAAATGCAACAATCACTGGTTCTGAACTTGAAAATTGCAGGTAATGTTTTAAATAATATTCATCTGTATTTTATATGATTCACAATTTAAATAAAATAGCACAAGCGCATGCTCTTCACACAGATTGTATCTATAAATAATTCTGGTGGAAGGTCAACCACATTCGGTAGTGGTATCATGGTGAGATGGCCATATAGAGAAACAAATTGGAAGCATGAATTATGAAATCAATCTCGGTTTATAAACATGGGAGTTGAATGCCCATGCCCTTTTAAGAGGACTACCATATCTGTGCTCAAATTATTTGTCTACTCCCAAAGCTCAGAAACACAAAACTCGAGGCAAAATCATGGGGTGGCTAAGCTAGGTGTTTACATCTAACTCCGGCCTTCAATTGTTACTTCAGGTATGTTCATCCGATAAATAATGAACAATGCCCAGTTGTCATTGGTGGAGATTATATAACAACGGAATCAGGAACAGGATTAGTTCATACTGCTCCTGGTCATGGTCAAGAAGATTATGTTACTGGCCTTAAATATGATTTGCCCATGCTTTCCCCTGTGGATGATGAAGGAATATTTACCGAAGAAGCTGGACGATTCAGAGGGCTTGATGTGCTTGGCAGTGGTAATGCCGCTGTTATCGAGTACTTGGACAATAACTCAAAGCTGATAATAGTTGAGCCATACAGTAAGTTTAAGTGTAGTCTTTGATTTAGGATTCTGTTTTTTCTTTTCAGACTATATGACTGGCAACAGCTGTTATGAGCTTCCTGAACATATTACGTTTTGAGAAAATGCAGAACACAAGTATCCATATGATTGGCGAACGAAGAAGCCAACAATATTCAGGGCAACTGAACAGTGGTTTGCCTCAGTTGAAGGTTTCCGAACGGCTGCAATGGATGCAATTAACCAAGTTACGTGGATCCCCTCACAGGTAATTGCCCATCATCATTTTTAATTTTCGAAGATAGATAAAAACTGTCCAAGGATGATCCTTTAAAGGTCAGAAATTGGACCTGAGCAAAATGCTCTTTAATACTCGAGTATTATATAAGCATTCGTTACAGTCATAAAATCCACCTTGTGGTTTAATAGGCAGAAAACCGAATTTCTTCAATGACTTCAGTTCGTTCTGATTGGTGCATTTCCCGACAAAGGACTTGGGGTGTACCAATCCCTGTTTTTTATCATGTGGATTCAAAGGAGCCATTGATGAATAAAGAGACTATTGATCATATTAAGGGTAAGATCCATGAAGTTTCCTCAGCTTTTACATTTATGTTTCTCTACTTGGGATATTTTGACCCAAACTTTTGTTTTGACAGCCATAATTTCACAGAAAGGAAGTGACGCATGGTGGTACATGCCTGTGGAGGAATTACTTCCAGAAAAATATCGCAACGAAGCATCCCGCTATGTCAAGGGGACTGATACAATGGATGTTTGGTTTGATTCAGGTATTATTAGACTAGTGACCTGAGAATAATTTTGAACTAGTGCTATGATATACATTCTTAAGGTGTATGAATTAAATACTTCTGTTTCAAGATAAGCTATGTTTCGTCTGTCATCTGTCTAACTCTTTACATATCTTATGTATTATTTTTGTAAAGTTATTTATGTGGGGATTGGATGGAGTGTTCTTTTCCTCAAGCTTTATGGTACCTTTTAGCTCCCAAATGGAACTCTGCAATGTGAGAAGACAGCTTTATCCAAATGATGTCCCCTCATTATTGAAATAATTTATCAACCTTCATATATAAAAATGGGTGTAGTCTTTCACATTTTTTTATCTTGAAATGACATGTGGCTACTTCGTTCTGGCACCATATGCAAGCTCATTATAGATTTTGTGGTGTCATATTTACTTCTTATAAGTCGGAATTGACGAGTGCTTCTCATTAGTGCTTCCGTAATCAATCACATTAATGCATAGAATATTGACTTCTAAGCTTGAGAAATTGGTTTTTTTTGTCAATATAGTTTTTTACTACTGAGAGAAGATTCTGCACAATCATCTTTTACAGAATTGAACCATTAATCACATAGTATGTTTCAGGCTCTTCTTGGGCTGCTGTTCTGGGCAAAAGAAATGGTGCTAGCTATCCTGCTGATTTGTATCTTGAAGGTACAGATCAGCATCGTGGTTGGTTTCAGAGTTCGTTATTAACAAGTGTTGCTACTAATGGTAAGAGTACCTCAATCATTTTTTTAAGGTTATATCTTGCTCAAAAATTATATTACAATTTCCTTTTCTGTTTTTCTTAAAGCATGTGCTGGAGCAAGGTTGATGTTTAGTCTAAAATTTGCTTGAAAAAAAGAAGTGGTTTAGCGCATTCAGGTGCCTAAACTGTTTGAAGATAGGAGTAATATGATGAAATTTCTGAGGTTTATGGTGGTGTGTGGGTCTTGTACTCTTTCCTTCCATTTTGTCCCTGGAACATCCTTTCTGAAATGAGGTGTCTTGAGTCCACATAATATACAGCAAGGCAGCATGGATCTTCAGTTATGGATATAACATCGGCAAAATTGCAATGCAATTGACTTTATTCATACAATGGCACATAACCTATGCAATAACACTTACTCATAATCTTACTGTTTACAGGAAAGGCTCCTTATCATGGTGTTGTAACACATGGGTTTGTACTTGATGAGAAAGGGTTCAAGATGAGCAAATCTCTTGGAAATGTAGTTGATCCAAAAACTGTAATCGAAGGAGGGAAAGACCCAAAGGTACACCTGACTGCTAGAAAATATAAGCAGATACCCGCTCTGGAATAACACTTTTTGGTTTTTTTTAAACAGGATATTGCCTTTGGTGCAGATGTTCTTCGCCTCTGGGTTTCAAGTGTTGATTATACTAGTGATGTGACAATTGGGACTACAGTGCTTCGTCAAATGTCTGACATATATAGGAAATTGAGAGGAACCTTGCGATTTCTTTTGGGAAATCTGCATGATTGGAAAGTAAGCCATTCTAGTTGGTCACTGTGAGATGTCTACCATGAAAGAGCTTTATGATTAAGTCAAACATTCTTTTTAGCAGGGTGCATAACCGTTTTGCCGTAAACTATGCGAACATAAGCTTTTTTCTTCATCGCCCTTTAGTATATTCACAATGTTGCTTAGTTCTTTAGTTGTGATGGCAAACATATCTGATTACGAGTTGTTTCTCATAAACCTCGTCCGCATTTTATCCTTTTTACTAGTTGTTTCTCATTAACTTTTCATTTGTACTCATTTTATCTGTTGACTTTTCACAGCCCATTTATGCTGTTCCTCATAGTGAGCTTCCAATGATTGATCGATATGCATTATTTCAACTTGAAAGCATCGTTAAGAACATTCAAGAGAGCTACGACAGTTATCAGTTCTTCAAAATTTTTCAGGTATATTTCTCCCTCAGGTGTTAATATACTGTTATCAGTAAACTTCATATACAAATGAATGGATGGAAGAAAATAGAAGCCTTGGAGGAGAAATGAGAATTGGCTTATGTTCCTATATATGCCATTCACACAGAAGCTGTGTTCGGAAAGTGACCGTTAGAATAGAATTGGTGTCAAAAGGGAGTTTGTATATCTTGATCAGATCTGAGTGTAGCTTCATAAATTAAGTTAATGAAGAATTTATTTATTGAATATGGTTCTGAAATGGGACCTCCTTTTAGTTGAACTTTTGACATGTATGTAATGTGGTTCTGAAGTTTTTCCTCTTATTTCTTTTTGTCCCACAATTACAGATCATTCAGCGGTTTGTGGTAGTTGATCTCTCAAATTTCTACTTGGACATCGCTAAAGATCGACTTTATGTTGGGTAAGCATTAGGGGGCTTCATCAATAGGTTTCCTTTTTTTTCTTTGGTAAGGGCTTCAACGGTATGTTGAACCTAGCACAGCTTCTATCGTTGTTTATATACATGTCTGACCATTTCTTGTTAACACCCTAATATGACTCGATGAGTTGCTGTGCATACCAGGATTCTGGTCTGTCTGACTTGTTTTTTTGAGCTATTTATAATGACATTTTTTTTCATACGTGCAGGGGAAGCATGAGTGCTACTAGGAGAAGTTGTCAGACAGTCCTTGCTGCACATCTACTTTCTATTGTCAGGGTCATTGCTCCAATTCTGCCACATCTAGCGGAAGATGTATGGCAGCATCTTCCATTTCAATTCACTGCTGAAGATGGACATGTTGCAAGTTCTGTCTTTGAGTTAAGATGGCCCGTCTTAAACCAAAGATATCTTGATTTTCCGGAAGAAGAAGTAATATTCTGGAGAACGATTCTTGAGGTGATTAGTGATTGCTTAATCCGAGACATGTCATCAATATTTTACTGGACTTTACCATTGAGATTAATATTCAACTAATGCCAAACGTTAGTACTCGTTCTAATTTAAGCACCTTTACCAGCTGAGAACAGAGGTAAACAGAGTGCTGGAGAATGCTCGTACGACGAAGCTGATTGGTTCAAGTTTAGAGGCAAAGGTCCTTCTCAATTCATCAGATATTAGTATGGTTACAAGATTGGCAGACATGTGTGCGTCTGAAAATGATGCTGATGCGCTGCATCGCATATTCTTGACGTCTCAGGTATAACAGTGAACGCTTATCAGCCCAAAATAGCATAATCATATTAACTTTGTTTCTGCTATTATTGCATTTCCCTATGTGACATAGGATGTAATTACTTGTCTCACAAGACGAGAAGTGGAGGCAAAAGATCAGCAACCTTTTCCCCACATAAATGTTTACAGAGTAGGAAAGATTAAGCGACGCCTTTCAAAGTTATGTTTATTTTCACTCCATTTGGAAAATTATGACAGCCTATCAAGGGCTGAAGAAAGACAAACAGTAAAAACTTCTGGGCTTATGGATGTCATCAACAGCAGAACACTGTCAAGGTTCATGATTGATCTTAAGACATTGCTTGGCCCATGAGATGGGATGTTGAATTAGGAGTTGATAAATTGAGAGAAAAGGATAACATGAGCATTTAAAACTCCAATTATTGTTAAATTTGAGTCAAACATGAGAACATGAAAGGATGTTGAATATTACCATTTGCATTGAATGACATCCAACTGATTTCACAATCTGTTTGTGAATTCTCAGCTAACTGAATTGAGAAAGTAAACTGAGCATCGGTTCTTACGTTGGTTCTGAACATGCAGGTACAGATTCTTTCATCCTTGGTTAATGTAACCAGTGAAGACATACCATGCACCGGAGAATATCTTATTGAAGGCAAGAGCGAAATTTGGATTGGTGTGTCGCGAGCTAACGGCTCAAAATGTGAGAGATGCTGGAATTTTTCACCTCAAGTTGGTAACTATCGTGACCATCCATCACTTTGTGGTCGATGCCACAACATTATAAGTCAGCCATTACCAGCTATGGCAGCAGCAAGTTGAGCTGTCGCAGGTCAACTGCAGAACAGTAGTCAAGATTGGTTGGCAAGTCGACTGTATTCATAAGCTAGGACCACACCATGGTCCACCGTATACTGGAGTTGCTTCGCATTGAAGCTTGTTTTCCCGTTATCTTGGAAGAATGTGTATGAAGTTTATGTGAACAGAAAGCTTATCTTTTTTGTATTAAGAATTTTGATCTTGTGTAGTCACTATCTCTTAACCCCTTGTGGAATACGACATAGGAGAATAAGAACGTATCCTTTAAATGAATACATTTCCATTTTTGCTCGCCTGTTAAAGATTATTATACCCCAAATATTCTTGTGGCTACTGGCTCTTGTTCGTTTGTATCGATTGTCTTCGTGTTTCTTCAGGGATTATTGATACTCTATACTAAATTCCCGATTATTAACCACAACTCACCTCAATATTGTGGAGAAACAATCAGCTGCTCTTCTTATCTAATATATGCGATCTACATGTTTGTGGATATGCTTCTGCGAACATCTAAACAATGGCGGTTGAGAACATGGAAGCTGATACAATAGTTTCGAATGAAGCTGAACAAAATACAGTGCCACTGAATGTGGGAACATAAAAAAAACCGTCATTTGTCAGCCTTTTCAAGCCAAACAAGGCAAAGTCCACGGTTGGACTACTAAAACATGTTCCCTTCAATGGTGAATTCGACTTCAGATTTGATGATTGTGATTCTATTGAAGACTCGTTTGGACACTGTCTGCTTGGGTGTATCATTGGGCTCCGTCCAAGAGCACACGTGCTGATACAAGTGATTAAAAACTGGGGGGGAAAATATCACGTTCCGAATTCACAATAATGGTTGGATCACATTCAGATTTCCTACTGCTGAATTGCGTGAATCTGTGATGAATGGTGGGCCTTATATCATTTTTGGCAGACAGCTTTTCTTGAAAGAGAGACCACGATGTTTCTTGTTCCGGGAAGAAGACATGCGTATGGTACCTACATGGGTGCAAATTCATGGACATTCTGCTATTGGAATCCCTATTCAGATGGATAAGGTTACCTTCCTTAAAAGCAATGAGAAATTTGCCAGAGTCTTAGTAGAATTGGATGCATCTGTGGAAAGGCTTCGAGACATATCCATTACCCTCCCTACGGGTACCTCTACTAATCTCCGATTCGTGTATGAGGGTGAGCCTAAATTCTGCCAAGCATGTCAAATGCTAGGACATGCTACATGGAATTGCAAAAGGGAAGAAATTCGCTTGGACAAGATGAAAGTAAACGAGGATGTTGGCATGGAAATGGGAGATACAACGGATGATTTACATGATACACTGTTATCACACACTTGCCCAGTCAGCCCTACAACACAAACAATTACACGGAATGTGAAGGAGGGCCAAACTAGTGAACATGTAGACACACGTAAAGGGAGGGAGGGACCGAACAGCCCTAAAAAACAAAAGAATAGAAAGAGCAGAAGCCGTACAAGAAACATAGAAAGAACCAGAGGTGCTTCGGCCTCTATGCCTCCCCCCCCCCCCCCCCCCTCCCACACCACCCAACCACACCCAGC
>KV011837.1:162478-174716 GCA_001598015.1 Dorcoceras hygrometricum
GAGAAAATAGTATCCATTGAGAATACCTTCCTAGCTGGTAGCTCAGCTGGAAGTTAGCGTCCAGATGTAAAACCTTTGAAAAGAATTTTCAAATCAAAACATACACACGCAGCTGTCCCCCGCCCCCCTCCCCCCCCCCCCCCCCCCCCCATCATCCAGAGTGAAGGACCAATTGGCTAATGGAAATGTGTTCAATAATTCTGTAATGGGTTCCACACATGGAGCATCTAAGTCCAAAGGGGCTGGTTTTTTTATTACAGGCAAACAAATGGATAAAGAGGTGCAACAGATAGGGAATATTGCTGCTCCTGCAACAAATATTAATGCTACTGTTATCTCTAAAGGGTCCAAAATCGCTAGTACAGGTAAACACACGTATCTAGATGAACGAGCAGCTACTATGGATAAAAACTGCGCCACTGTATATTGCCCAATCTCCCAGCAGCCTACTGGTTTGAATAGTGAACTACCTGCTGGTTCTAAAGTTAAAAAACGTGGCACAGAAAAAGATATCCCACTGGATAAACAAATTAAACTCATGCTGGAGGAAGAATTCATAACTGTGGGTAAGAAAGGAAAACCGGTGAAGAAGAAAAATTTGAATAAACAGCCTGCTACATCGTCAAATAGCTCGTGTGAAACGGAATTTATTCAAGTAGACCCAGTCTCAAAAAAGCCCACCCCGAATGCTAAAGTTGTGATTATGAAAAACAAAGATATTACTGATGATAGGCGGCTCAATGCTGCCTTAAATCAATTATGAAGATAGCTTGCTGGAACATTAGGGGCTTCCATAAGCTCCTAAAACAAAAGTGTCAAGCATCTGTTTGACACCAAGAACATCGACATTTTTTGTCTTTTGGAAACCAAGCTTGGTCTGCATGAGGTGAATGACATCATGGGTAAGAGATTCCCAAATTTTCCTTTTGTTCATAATTTCTCTTGTGTTGATCGTGGTCGTATTTTGATATTTTGGAATAAGGATGCTGTTGTGTTTGATTTGCTTGATATGACTGATCAGTTAATTCATGCATCAGTTAACTGTATTATTACCGGTAGGAGGTTCATGTTGACATGTATATATGGCTTGCATTCCATCCAAACCCGTCTACCATTGTGGGATATGTTAAAATCAGTTGGGCAGAATATTAATGATCCATGGATTATTTTGGGGGATTTCAATTCTGTTCTCACCCCGGAAGAGAAATATGGTGGTTTACCTGTAACAAATAGGGAAATTCGTGATACCTCTGATTGTGTTGCTTCTCTTGAACTACATGATACTCCACATGTTGGGTGCTATTATACTTGGTCTAATAATACTGTGAGATCCAAGATTGATAGGGTCATGATCAATGGAGCCTGGCTACAGCATGGTCTCGATATATATACTGATTTTCTCCCCCCTGGCTGTATTTCAGACCATTCTCTCAGCATTAGTTCTATCTTTCGTGACAATAGGAGAAGGAACATCCCATTTAAATTCTATAATATGTGGTCTACACATGAGGAGTTTGATGTGATTGTGCGTGATAATTGGTTTTTTCATGGATTCGGTACTCAACAATTTATGCTTAAGAAAAAACTGACCAAAATGAAGGGTGTGCTCAAATCTTTGAATAGCAGATCTTTTAGTAGCATTTCTGCCAGGGCTCAGGCTGCTAAACAGAATTTGGACAGCCTACAATACAGAATTCTCAATGGAGAAACGGTTGTGGAGGATATCAAAGAGGTACGTGCAAAAACTGAGTTCCTCCTTCAAGCTGAAAACATGTTTCTTATGCAGAAATCAAAATGCCATTTCTTGAAGAACAGTGACCGTTGTTCTAAGTTTTTATGACCTTATCAAGCGCAATACCAAGAAGAACAAAATAACTGTGCTAACAACAGCTGATGGGTCGCACACATGTGATCTGAACATTATTTCTGCTGAATTTATTAATCATTTCTCGGGTTTGATGGGGAAGAAAATTCCTAAGCAAGCAACGATACATGACTGGATGTGTGAAGGGCCGAAAGTCACCAACTTAGAGGCAGAAAAACTGATTGTACCAGTGACTATGGAGGAGACATTTGAGGCTTTATCGAGCATTGATAATGAGAAAGCTCCAGGGCTGGACGGATTTGGAGCATTATTATTCAAGAAGGCGTGGCATATCGTTGGCACGGACGTGTTCCTTGCGGTCAAGAAATTCTTTGATAATGGTAAATTGCTGAAACAATTAAATCATGTTGTTATCTCTCTTGTTCCAAAATTTAAAGAGGCAGCCAAAGTAAATGACTATCGTCCGATTTCTTGCTGTAATGTGGTGTACAAAATTATTGCGAAAATTCTTGTTAACAGGCTGGTTCCTATCTTGAATGGGATTATTGATATTTCACAAGCTGCATTTATCTCGGACCGATCCATTATTGATAACATTCACCTCGCTCAAGAAGTTATGAGAGGGTTCAACAGAGCACGCTCTGCCCCCAGGTGCGTGATCAAAGCTGACCTTCATAAGGCCTATGATACATTACATTGGGATTTTATTAGAGATATGTTCATGCTGTTTGATTTCCCTGCTGTCTTTATTAATTGGATTATGGAATGTGTTACTACAACCTCGTTTTCTATCTCGTTGAATGGAGAAATGCATGGGTATTTTATTGGTGAAAGTGGTATACGACAGGGTGACCCATTATCCCCCTATATTTTTGCAATCTGCCTAGAAATGTTTTCGAGAGGGATGAAAAAGATGTCGGCCAGCCCCAGGTTTCTGTATCACCCGCATTGTGCTGCCATAAAACTTACACATCTTGCATATGCGGATGATCTTCTTCTATTTTCGTATGGGGATGTTGGGAGTGTGCACATGATGACGGATTGTCTACAAATATTTGCTGATATGAGTGGATTGACGGTTAGCGCTCCCAAGTCCAATATTTATCTTGCTGGAATTTCCGATGGCCGAAGACATGAAATTCTGCAACTCACTTGTTTTATTGAAGGCTCCCTACCTTTTCGATATCTTGGGATTCCGCTTGCTGCTACCAAGCTAAGACGTTCAGATTTCAGGGATTTAATAGATTGCATATCAAATAAATTATCCCGCTGGCCGAAATGCACCTTATCTTATGCTGGGAAAATTGAGCTCATTCGTTCGGTGTTGCAAGGTATGGAATGTTTTTTGTTATCTATCCTTCCCATTCCATGCTACATTATTGACAAAATATATACTATGTCCCGTAAATTTGTGTGGAACTGTGCTCATCCGCCTATTGCGTGGTCTACATGCTACAAAGATAAATCTGATGGTGGTTTGGGATTGAAGGATCTGCGTGTTTGGAATAAAGCACTGCTTGTTCGATCTCTTTGGAACATACAATCGAAGAAGGATACTCTATGGGTTAAATGGATTAGTTGCAGATATGGTTCATCTATTTGGGGTTGGACAACACGCAAAGATGACTCCAATTTGTTCAAAAAGCTGATCTTAATCCGTGATGAAATGGTGAGAATTGCAGGTTCGAATTTTGTTGCACAAAAGTTGCTGGAAAAATGGTTTAATTCGAACAAAGCTGGTATACATGAAGCATACAGATTTTTTCAAAGCGGTGCAGGAATTTGGCCATGGAAACCCCTTATTTGGAAACAGTGTATATTACCAAAGCATGGCTTCATTTTATGGCTCTTTGCTCATCGCAGACTTCTTACCCGGGACCGACAACAATATATTCAAGACAAGCAATGCGCACTTTGCCATACCCATTGTGAGAACATTGATCACCTATTTTTTGAATGTCCTTTTGCTAATGCTATTTGGTGCAGAATCAAGAATTGGCTGGGTATCAACGATGCGTTTAAAACTCCAAATGGGCTGCTCAGAATTTTTCGGAAAAAATACTTGGGAAATAGATATTCTTCTCGCCTCAAGTGTGCAGCAGCTGCAGCTGCAGCCACTATATACTACATATGGAACGCAAGGAACAAGGCTTTCGTTGAAGGAATTACTCCTTCTGCTGAAGACATAGTGCACACGATCCAGATTTTTTCCTATCGATTTGTGACGACATACACTATGATATTTGTCGGTTCAGGTTGAATTGTCTATATTTGAAATTATTGTTGTTCCTGGGTATGCCCAGTGTATTTTTGTAAACATTATATTTTTTACCCACATTATATGAAATCATATTTTCATGTCAAAAAAAAAAAACGGCCTCAAACAATATAGGTTTTCTCCACCCATCGCAATAAAAGTCTGCATCTGTTCTTGCAAAACGAATTTCATGTACAAGACAAACCAAAGGAAGAAAAAGAAATAACGGGAAAAATGAACTCATAATGCCTTCGTGGAATTTCACACTGCTAGACCATTGAAACTCAGAATATGACAACATCAAATCAAAACATAGTTTCCACTTTTTCAAAACAAATAACTGCAAACAATATGAAATCTTGATCGAGGTGGATATCTGGAACATCATCGCAAGATAAGGCAATATTTTTTAACTCAGCACACATTTCGCTTCTAGAATTTCGAAGTAGAGATGCACATAACTTTAATTTAATTCATTCCATTATATCAGCTTGGCGAACGGATTGTACACATTTCGCTTCTAGAATTTCGAAGTAGAGATGCCAATAACTTTAATTTAATTCATTCCATTATATCAGCTTGGCGAACGGATTGTACAAGGCACAACTGATGTACAAGGCACTCTACCGGATGCAAAAACAATAAGATATAGGATGCTGGATAATTACAATAGAGAAGGAAACAGACTCAGTGATAGTTAAGAGCTACAATGTACTATATTGTTACCGATACAGGCGAATGCAAGAAGCACTCAAAGGTCTCTAATCAGTGGGACATTTACTTGTCCATGAAATCACACTGGTTGTTGGAACAAATCAGAAATGTCATCATCCTGGGATTGTATTTGTGAATCCTGAAACGCGGATAAAAAAATTTAAGTAATGGTCACACAGACTACAAGAAAAAAGAACCCAGAAACTTGAGGAGTATCATATGGTCAGCCAACCTTCATGATCGATCATATTACTTGTTCAAAGCTCAGGAAGAGTTAAAAAACTTAAAAGTACTGTAGCTGAATGTCATATTGTTAGGAATTATCAACAGAGAAATTTAGATGAAGGAATAAACTGATGAATTGCAATAGAACTCAATCAAGGAACGTGATTACAGTAAGGAAAACCCAGGGGACAATCCCTGTACCACTAGCCTATGCTAGGAATCAGAAATAACAAACTGGCCACTAACTCGTTCCCTCGCCTATGCTATTTATCCTGCTCCTATCCTTGGGCCTAGCCCATTTATTTGGGCCATCAGTAGTTTGGCCCATAACAATACCCCACTCTCAATTTCAGCCTTGTCCTCAAGGCTGGTACTTGGAAATTGGGAATGGAAATCTTCTGCATCCTCCCATGTCGCTTCCTCCAGGGCCCTGTTCTCCCACTGAACTAGCACTTGAGGAATTGACGTGCCCGCTTTCTTCTTCTGCCCTCTCGCTAATACCGTAAGTGGTTCACAACTGAGTGTCAGGTCCTGCTCCAATGTAAAGAGTATGTCCTGGCTCTGAAAGTCATTGCCTACGGCTTTCATGAGCTGGGATGCATGGAACTGCACTAGGCCTGACTGTTCTCCAGATATTTTGTTTAAACCTTTGCGTGCACCCACTTGACACTCGCCTAGAGCAATAGCTGGCGAAACCGCATGTCCAGTGAGCTTAGCCCAAATTATATGTCCACATTCCCCACGTTTGCTATTCATGTCTCCAATAATATCAATTCTCTCCATCGGCCCAATACTTGCGTGATTCTGTGTGCGGTCTTCACTACCACCTCCTGCTATGTAGGGCAGACCCAGTATACAAAGCTGAAGCCACCTCTCCAATCCATGGACCCTTCGTTCTTCTTTATCTTGTAATAAACTGGTAAGTTCCAGCTCTCCATGTGCTGCTCTTCTTTTCAATATCGAAGTAATTCTTGGATCATTCGACTTCTCCTGGAATGCAAGGGCTAAACTCAAATCTAGCGCTGGATTAAGAGAATCAGATGCACTGGACTCATATCCCTGGTTTTCCAAGCCACTACTAGGACACATTACCAAACTACTGATGGCCAATACGGTATCCTGATTAATCTTTTCCACATCACTGGTTGGTGCAGGACCAGACTTTCTCTCAAGTTCCGGGGCATCACCACAAATAGAATGGAGAGGTATCACACCTGAATTGCCAGCACGGAGGAAGGTAGCTCGCAATCCATTCACAAATGTATCCGAGAAAAGAAACCAGTCAGCCCATACTTGAAGAACTCTCAGGACGCGTTCCTTGAGAGCCTCAGCTGTAATCCGTCCAGTTACACTACGATATAAGTCATTAAAGCTTTCCATAATATCAGGTAAAGTTGCATCAAATTTGGTGCGATAAGCAGAAGCATTCTTCACAGGAGCACTGCTGTTGTGAAGGATGTCCGAGACGAGCATGAGTCTTGCAACTTTTGTTGGAATTGGAGTTTCTTTGAGTGTCATGGACTCAGTTAACACTTCAACTATCTCTCCAGCAGCATCGGCATTATCAAGAGCAAAACCCATAGCATCTTTTATCTGGCTTCTTTCTAATGTTAATCCACGCAGCATATCCTCAAATTCATCTCTTTGGGCATCTGTCAGGGTCCTTTCCACCTCCAGACGCTGTAAAAATCATAACAATTCGTAAATAGTCACAAAATTAGAACAGAACGTAGACAAAAACATAAACTCCACAAGGAAACATAGAGAGAATACCTTGCTTTTCCCAGCAGCATAAGTGCTTGCAGCTTCTTTTTCGTGCTCTGCGCCTTTTGCAATTAGCAAGGGAGGTGGTATCCATCTTCCACTTCCAGTAATCATGATGAAAGGCTCTGTTCGCCATCGCATAAGCGTATCCTTCGTTCTTTCCTGGACTTGGTCTTCCCCCCTTTTCTCTTCCTTGCTCTGTCTCTTTTCCCAGCCATAACAATTCCAGTCCGGAGGTCTCGATTTCACCCACTGGGACACATGTACCGCTGGTCCTTCCATGTGTATGCGGGCACTCCGAAGGCGATGGATTTCAAAATATGGCAAGAACAAAGCCAAAGAAATCATCAAAGATGCCTGCTCCGAATACGGCTTCTTCCAGAGCGTAAACCATGGTGCGCCAATCGATTTGATGAACCGAGCACTGGAGCTCTCGAAAAAATTCTTTGCGTTTAACGACGACGGAGGGAGATCGAGTTGGGGACCGCGAAGAACCATCGTCTGTATTATGTTTCTTCCCTTCGCCGTGCAACTCCCCACTGCTTGACGATGGAGTTGTTGGGCCTGTCTGTTTCTCTCCTGGGCCTGCATGCGCCCAACCTTGTCCCCCTCAGCGGTATGGGCTCGGCCCATAAATTCATCTTCCCGACTCTCTTTTTTTCTCAGGCGATAATTAGCGTTACCTGTTCGTGTTGACAATAGCCCTTCTTCTTCCTCGCTGTGTGCTAACTCCATGGTGCTGTTGATGAGCTCCCCCTGTTCCTCGACATTGTTACGTTCATCACCTGGCTCCTGCCGTTCCGAGTCGGCTCGTTCTCCATCTCCAATTTCACCCTCACCAACTCCTCCTCGGTCTCCCTTCGCTGGACCCAACAACTTCAGCTCTGCCGATAAGTGGCTAAGGCTTTTGTTCATCTTGACTAGGATTGCCATCACGGCGTTCGTGTCCTCCCGCAGCTTGTTCATGTGCTCCCGAGATTCGATTTTCAGCCGTTCCCACGCCACCCAATCCGCTTCCGAGCGTGTGGTTGCCGTCATTTCTGCAGACTATCCGATTCGTAGATTCTTCTCCTCCCTCGGTGGTTTTCGATCCGGCAGGTCGGACCAATTGTTAGGAATTATCAACAGAGAAATTTAGATGAAGGAATAAACTGATGAATTGCAATAGAACTCAATCAAGGAACGTGATTACAGTAAGGAAAACCCAGGGGACAATCCCTGTACCACTAGCCTATGCTAGGAATCAGAAATAACAAACTGGCCACTAACTCGTTCCCTCGCCTATGCTATTTATCCTGCTCCTATCCTTGGGCCTAGCCCATTTATTTGGGCCATCAGTAGTTTGGCCCATAACACATATATCCTTATTTAAACAGGGGAGAAAAAAACCACTGTAATGACAGGAACTGGTAAATTTTCTGATTAAGCAAATGTAGTACACCAAGCACTCGCAAACCCCTAAGCAAATACTTTAAAGTACCATCATGTAATCATTACCTGTGATTGCAATAACTGATGTGATTGTTGTTCTTGTGCCATCGGATAGACCTGAGGTTGAGACATCCGATAATAGGGCTCTTTGAGCTCAAGTTTGCCGGATGATGTCTGCAGTATTCCTCCTTGTTCAGCACCAGGTCCCCACATCTTAGCTACATGCACATATGAAAGGCGGATTAGAAAAATAATAATAATAATAAAAGATGAGAAGCAATTGGTAGGATTAAGATAATCATAAAACCAACCTGACAATGTAAGGTGAATGGTATAACTCTGAGCTTTATGGGCTACCATAAAGAGTCGTCCTGTTATCTCTTGTCCAGACATCACGTAAATAGGTTGGGATAGGACACAGCGCAGCTGGTACCAGTGTGTTGTGGGTGCTCCAGGGGAAGTTGTAAGCCACCTTTGCACGGTGCTGTGGGTGAAATAAGTTTTATATAATCAATGTTAAAGACAGTATTCTAACTTGCAACTCATTAAACACTTAATCCTAATGGGGTATTTTCTATAAAAACATGAAAATATCAAGCAAAACCTTAGTTCTATGAGTTACACGATGTGGCAAAGGAAAAAAATTGAGATGCAGCCACAAATGTACTACACACAACATCAAGCTATTACCTCCCATTAAATAATACGTCAAACCAACAAGCCAACCCATGGACTCTGGTGCCAACGGAAGCAATAAATTTCAATGGAATGTCAATTTCATACAGATCTTCCTCCTGTGAAAGAAAAGATGAATGCATTAACAACTTAAACCATCCTACGATTACCAATCTCTCCACACCTTTCTATTATCTGAACTTTTGGCTAACCAGAATTATACAAGCCTCTCAGAAAATATACAAAGACCTCTCCACTTTTGTCCAAACTTTTGATATAACCAGATTACTATTCATCTATTGGTTCCAAGACTTGTTTTTCAGGATAACAAATTAACCAAATCCGAAATGAGTCAAGGTTGTCCATAAGTAGAGTTAATAGCTTCTAAAATGATTCAAAAGCCTTGTCTCATACACGTAGACGATGTTAGGGAACCGGGAACGAATTCTAGCTGATTTTACTTGTTCCTTACCAGTGTTCTAAAATCGGCCTAGGCGGCCGCCTAGGCGCTAGGCGGAGGTCAGCCGCACCGAAAATGGCCTAATCGGCCGGCCTAGGCGGTGAACCGCCTACTCGGTGCTAGGCGTCGCATAATCGGCCAGGAGCCGCTGAAAGCGCTTCAAAATTTGGGCCTAATTTTTAAACCTAAAAGATCAGGCCTATTTTTCAAGAAAAAAATGGCCCAAAAAAGGCCCATTTTGGCCATTAAAAACAAATATTGGCCCCAGAAAGGGCCGATTAAAAACAGCAGCAGTCATAAGAATTGAAGAAGCATCCCAGAACAAAGTATAGCAGTCACTCGCGTCTAAAAGAACCGAAGAAACATCCGATCAAGAACATAAGGTAAGTGGTTCCGGGTTCGTCTCAGATTTTATTTTATCAAGGAAAAATGATTGTTGTTATTTGAACCACACACTGAGTCACGGACTAATGATTATTTGGAAAACGGAAAACAACAGAAGTACAGAAACCAACCCCATCCCAACTTCCTTGCTGCAAGCTGTTGGTTCTTGGTTTGACCAACATGTATTGATTTTTTATGGTGAATATTAGTTTGAAGCTATAGTTTGACAGACACGTTATTGTCCATGCATGAGGTGTTTATAAAGCTTCAGTATTTCTTTATCCTTCATGTGTACTTTTGCATCCAAATCAATCATCTTGAGCTACTAAGCAGCTTCGCCCAAATTCTGTACAATCATAGTAAACCCTACTGATATGATTGTCTTGTTTACTTTATGAAAAGGGTACTCTGTTCTGTACAATCATAGTAAACTGTAAACCCCATCCCACATGCAGTTGTTAGCCTGTTATTCATTACATACTCGATCCTATGAATCACATGGCAACCTAATTTATGTTCCAGACTACACTTGTGTTGAAATGACATCTTTTAAATAAATTACAGAGAGTGAATGCATTGCTGGTCCCAAACAGAGAAGGTAGAGTTGTGTTTAAATCAAATTAGTTAACAAAAAAAGGTTAGAAAAGGATTATTAATTAAATGGTTTTTGGCTAAGTAAGTGGCAGACTGGCAGTGCACTTAATTTTTTGTTGATGAATATGATATTTTTTTTGTGCTATCTTTCCACTTTGAATTTGTGAGTTTCCAACAGCAACAGGTAACAATGGCAAGCAATCCATCCTCGACTGCATCTGTCACTCAACCCGAATCCGGGATTCTTAGGAGAAAGTCAAATGACATCGGATGTGAGTTTGGAATGTTGATTGATCCTAAAAACCTCGGTAAAGTTAAATGCAAATTGCGTGGGAAAGTGATGTCGGGGGGAGGGTATAGGATCAAAGAGCATATAGGAAATATTCCTGGAAATGTATCTGGTTGTCAAAAAGCATCTCAAGAAGATCGTAATAAGTGAAACAGGCTATTTTAGAAGGGAGGAACAGAAAGAATGGAGGAGGAAAACTGTAGAGCAGAGGTGAATATTTCTGTAGATGAAGAAGAGCATGAAGTAGAAGGGATTGATGGAATTAAGAAACCTCGTCCACTTGGCTCCATGGATAGATATGCATCTGCTATTTCTCTAGAAAATATAGGTTCAAGTGTGAGTAGACCCGGCCACGGGCCGGTTCCGGGTCGGAACCGGCGAGTCCGGGTCCTTAAAACCTGGAACCGGAACCAGAACCGTGAGAACCGGTCCCGGTCCAAACCGCCGGTTCCGGTCCGGTTTTTATTTTTTTTGAAATTTGTGTGAATAAAAAAAAGAAAAAATTTAAAATAATTTAAATTCGATTTTTTAAACGAAAAAATGAAAGTAATTTAAATTTTTTTTTCCTTTTTGAAACTTGATTTTTGCAATTCAAATTTAAATTTGCTATTTCTATTTGAATTTTAATTTAAATTTGTGTTTGAATTCGAATTTAAATTTAAATTCATAATTATTGAGATTTGCATTTGAAATGTAAATACTTTTACCAAATAAATGTTATTGAATAACAATACAAATAAGTTAAAATAACAATAGAAAGTAAAAGACGAATTATATTGGCAACTTGACTAATCACATTCACTTGTACCTCCTCCAGTTGTTCCAGAAGTGCCCTCGATGTCTTCGTCGTCATTTGTCTCTTCTTGGTCTTGTGTTCTTGAGGCAGCTCTCGACCAATCGTTAAGTAGACATTGGGCTTCCAAATTCTCCGGCCTAATAGTAGATCTCCTCTCGTCCAGCGTGTTTCCTCCCATGCTAAATGCTTGCTCCAATGCAACCGTTGAAACAGGACAAGCAAGAATCTCCTTTGTCATTAAAGACAAAATGGGATATACTTGTTTCTTTTGAGCCCACCATCTCAGTATGTCGAAAGTGTCCTCGTCGTCTGTAGCACTAAAATCAAAAGTAGTAGTTAAATAATTCTCAAGTTCCAGACTGGCTGGAACTTGAGGATCCTCGAGGACGTTTCGTCCGGTCACGAATTAAATTTTGGGCCTTGGTTAGTCGCGATGTGATGATACTAGAGGTGGTGTGTTGTGTAGCAACTTGTGAACCATATTTTTCATTATATTTAGTATAAATTTCAGTTAAACTATGTCTAACACTTGAAATAATCATGGAAAAAGAAGGGCAAACGTCAGTAATTGGATCTAAGGAATCATAGTACAATGTAAGCAATTCACCTAAACCATCTAATTTAAGTCTAGGATCTAAAACTATAGCACATAAAAATATATAAGGAATATTTAAAAAATATTTTTTCCATTTTGTTTTCATACTAATAATGCATTCAATTAATGCGGGATCATTAAAATTTAATTGTTCGCTAAAAATACATGAAACATTACAAAGATGTGTTACAACTAAATGACATGTAGGATAATAAACACCAGAAAGTTG
>KV011837.1:178629-202264 GCA_001598015.1 Dorcoceras hygrometricum
TTGTCACTGGATTGATAATGCATGGAACATACAAAAACGTTTGCTTGCATATCGTTGTTTCAATGATCCACACACTGCACAAAATATTTCTCATCTGATGTTTATTATTTTAGAAGAATATGGTTTAACTTCCAAATTTTTTCAATTTCTTTTGATAATGCAAGTGCCAACACGTGTAGTATTGATGAATTAATAAGAATGTGTCAACCATCGATAGGTGGTAAATTCTTTCATATTAGATGCACATGTCATATTTTTAACTTGTGTGTACAAGATGAACTTAGAAGTTTAGAAACTTATATTAAACCAATTAGAACTGCAATACATTATCTGTGGACACATCCCCAAGTTATGAAACAATATGGTAGATTTTGTAAAGCAAATGGCATGAGGGCTAAACGATTTGCACGCGATGTTCCGACACGTTGGAACTCAACCTACAAACTTTTGTTGTCTACTTTTGAATATAAAGAATTATTATGTGGATTTTTTGGCCAAGTTGTTCAATCTTCTAGTCTTTATTTATATGCAAACCAATGGAATATTTGCACAACAATATGTGAAATTTTAAAAGTCTTTAGAGATGCCACTGATCAACTTTCTGGTGTTTATTATCCTACATGTCATTTAGTTGTAACACATCTTTGCAATGTTGCATGTATTTTTTGCGAACATTTAACTTCTAATGAGCCCCCATTAATTGAATGCATTATTAGTATGAAAACAAAATGGGAAAAATATTTTTTAAATATTCCTGATATATTTTTATGTGCTATAGTTTTAGATCCTAGACTTAAATTAAATGGTTTAGGTGAATTGCTTACATTGTACTATGATTCATTAGATCCAATTACTGACGCTTGCCCTTCTTCTTCCATGATTATTTCAAGTGTTAGACATAGTTTAACTGAAATTTATACTAAATATAATGAAAAATATGGTTCACAAGTTGCGACACAAACACAACACACCACCTCTAGTATCATCACATCGCGACTAACCAAGGCCCAAAATTTAATTCGTGACCGGACGAAACGTCCTCGAGGATCCTCAAGTTCCAATCTGGAACTTGAGAATTATTTAACTACTACTTTTGATTTTTGTGCTACAGACAACGAGGACACTTTCGACATACTGAGATGGTAGGCTCAAAAGAAACAAGCATATCCCATTTTGTCTTTAATGACAAAGGAGATTCTTGCTTGTCATGTTTCAACGGTTGCAGTGGAGCAAGCATTTAGCATGGGAGGAAACACGCTGGCCGAGAGGAGATCTACTATTAGGCCGGAGAATTTGGAAGCCCAATGTCTACTTAACGATTGGTCGAGAGCTGCCTCAAGAACACAAGACCAAGAAGAGACAAATGACGACGAAGACACCGAGGGCACTTCTGGAACAACTGGAGGAGGCACAAGTGAATATGATTAGTCAAGTTGCCAATATAATTCGTCTTTTACTTTCTATTGTAATTTTAACTTATTTGTATTGTTATTCAATAACATTTATTTTGTAAAAGTATTTACATTTCAAAATTCAAATGCAAATCTCAATAATTATGAATTTAAATTCAAATTCGAATTCAAACACAAATTAAAATTCGAATTCAAAATTCAAAATTTAAATTAAAATTATAAATTAAAATTATAAATTAATTAAAATTCAAATAGAAATAACAAAATTAAATTCAAAATTTGAATTTCAAAATTTGAATTGAAAAAATCAAATTTCAAAAAGGAAAAAAAAATTTAAAATTACTTTCATTTTTTTCGTTTAAAAAATCGAAATTTAAATTATTTTAAATTTTTTTTTATTCACACAAATTTCATAAAAAAGAAAAAAAAACCTGAACCGGACCGGAACCGCCGGTTCCAGACCCGGACCGGAACCGTTTTGAAAGCTGAAGTTGAAAGAACGAAGCAACCGTTGAAGAAACATGAAGAAGAATGGGCAAAGAATGGGTGTTCGATTATGACAGATGCATGGACCGATAGCAAAAGAAGAAGCATATTAAATATGTGTGTTAATTGCAGGGAGGGTACTACATTTTTGGAGTCTAAGGAGTCTTCAGACGAGGCACATACAGCTAGACTTATTTTTGAGTATGTTGACAAGTGTGTTGAACATGTAGGAACTCAAAATGTCGTTCAGATTGTAACAGACAACGCTACAAACAACATGGCTGCAGCTAAATTGATGAAAGAAAAGCGGCCTGGGATCTTTTGGAGTTCATGTGCAACTCACACCATTAATCTGATGCTTGAGAGTATTGGAAAGCTTCCAAAATTTAAAAAGGTCATCGATCAAGCCAAGTCTTTTACCATTTTTATTTATGCACACCACAAGACTTTATCATTGATGAGAAGTTTTACGAAGAAAAGAGACATAATCCGGCCAGGAGTTACCAGGTTTGCATCAAACTTCCTTAACTTCAGAGCTCGATTGAGAAAAAATCTAATTTAAGAGTCATGTTTACAAGTGATTTGTGGGAGAATTGTAAATGGTCAAAGACAACCAAAGGGAAATCAGCTTACTCGACTGTGATGAGCATGAGTTTTTGGAATGGTGTGACACTTTGCTTAAAAATATTTGCCCCTTTGGTAAGAGTTCTTCGACTGGTTGACGGTGACGGGAAGCTATCCATGGGGTTTCTATATGGGGAGCTTCTTCAGGCTAAAAAAGATATCAAAGTGGCCATGAACAATGTTGAATCAAATTATCAGGCCTATCATAGTGATTATCGAGTAAAAAATGAAGGATAGACTTGATACATCACTGCATACTACGGCCTTTTTGTTGAATCCCTACTTATACTACAAAGATAGTTCTATTGCTCTTCATGAGGAGGTTGCAACGGGAATTTTTTAATGCATTGAGGTTTTGCATGCCGATGACTTTGAACTACAAGATACAATTATCAATAAGGAATTTGCAAAATCTAAGGACAAGATTGGTTTATTTGGTAAAGCATTGGCATCAAAAACATGTGAAAAAAATGACGATTCATTTGATCCATGTATATGGTGGAGTACCTATGGTGCACACACACCAAACTTGCTAAGAGTGGCATTGATGATACTTTCATTAACTACAAGTGCATCTGGGTGTGAAAGAAATTGGAGTGCATTTGAAGGAGTAAGTTTAAACTACAAACTAAAGTACTCAGTTTCAAATTATGTTCATGACTTCATGTTATTTACTACAATATTTACTTTTTTGTTTTGTAGATTCATACAAAAAAAAGAAACAGATTGGATGTCAACAGGTTGAACAATCTCGTATTTGTCCAGTTTAATGCTAGATTGTTGAACAAACAAAAACGAGAGAAAGAAAGGAATGTTTACGTTCTTCTTGCAAAAGATGCTTCAAATGCACAAGGTTGGATTGTGGATGGTGGGGAAGAATATGAAGTCGAACCAGGTTCAGGGCTTACTTGGCAAATAATCGAAGACGCAAGTGGAGCAAATGAAAACCTACAACCTCGAAGAAGTTCTAGAGTGAGAGAATTGGACGAGGATGATTTTGAATCCGAAAAAGATGAGGAAGAACACAATGATGACATTGAGTTTGTGTCTGATGAAGAACAAGTTGTTGAAAATTATGGAGAAGAAGAAGTGGAATAAATTTTTAACTATTAATTGTGTGAATTTGAACTCATTTCAAATTTTATGTTATTGTATTTGAGTATCATATGTCTTATTTACTTTATACGTTGAATCCGCCTAGCGGCGCCTAGTCCCCGCCTAGGCGGCCTAGACGCCGGCCTAGCGCCCGACTAGCACCTAGCGAATTTTATAACATTGTTCCTTACACAGCTATGGTCAGAGAAGGAGCGTAAGGGGCAGCCATTAGTGCCCAGCTCCATCCCTGGCTCTAGTCAGAGGAAGTATCTCGTTTCACATGCAGCAACTATTTTTTGTGCAACAAAGTAACAAGAATATTAACTTGTATTTACTGCATGGATTCTAAACTTCGGTGTATGCACACGAGATATGGTAGTAGAGCTGAAATTCACCTTTGAAGAAGTGAAGTCTATCACATGGGAGACTGGGGGAGCCACCAATAACCTTGGATCAAAAGCATCCACCACTGGCTGCATGCAAGGTTAGAGAATGTTAGCACGGTGAACTCTGAGGTAACATGCAAAGAGCCACCAATTATTTTAGGTTGGGTTAGATAAAGAATGAGGTCAGAATGGAAGACCATGACTGTTTGGAGAACATGCAAGATATCAAGTAGGTTCAGCAATATGATTGGCTTATAGTATATAATATATTAGTATACCAGTTCCAAGTTC
This sequence comes from Dorcoceras hygrometricum, assembly GCA_001598015.1. Classification (NCBI taxonomy): domain Eukaryota; kingdom Viridiplantae; phylum Streptophyta; class Magnoliopsida; order Lamiales; family Gesneriaceae; genus Dorcoceras; species Dorcoceras hygrometricum. The sequence continues at coordinate 182,924 of KV011837.1, forward strand.
AAATATTAACATGTTACCCAGAAAACCACCACGTTTAACTCAGTACGGATATTAAAAACAAACAGAATATTTAAGGTGACATGAGAAGTCCAAATAATAACAATGTTCGCAAATTACTTGAAAACCGTTCAATCTCATGACCTCTCTCTAAATTGGCAGAAAAATTCAAATTTGTATATATTTTCCAAAATATCTTGAAAACCGTTATACTATTAAGAAGTTATCTTTTAAATACATCAGATCTTGATACTAGAATGATGCCTTGTTGGCATAATACATGTGGTTTTATGGCAACTTAGATCATAAAATCAAAAAGGGAAAATTAGTAACACGAACTATTAAGAAAAAGCTAGCAGGAGATCATTTTTAAATTAGAAAATCTATATTTTGTGTGAAAATGTTACAGAAGTTACCCATATGTTATAATTCAAACCAGCAAAAGTGAAATTATTATATCATTATCTGTAGATATTTATTATTTCGTGTGAGAGAATATTCTAATCGTAAGAATGACAGTATAGTGTAGTTTATAACTTTAGACCATGGATTATGTACCTATAAATATACAAAGACAATAAAATAGTTTTGGGTGATAAGAGAGGTACAACTACACATAGTATAGCGACATTTAAGAGTGTAACAAGCATACTGGAGCGATTAGTGTAGATGACCTGTGAGAAATATCCTTGAAATGCAGTCCCATGTAAAGGTGTCAAATTAATGCCATAATAATTTTGCTGCTGCCAAAACAAGGCCTGGATGGAAATTAAGAAATAAGTTGGATATCCATTTACATCTGTTGGAGCAATATAAAGGGGAAGTCATGAAAGAAAAACCTGTGTGGTTTTATGACAATTAACACTTGTGCATACAGGGAGAAATTTTTTTAATGTTATATTCTCCAAAGGCACTATTAAATAACAGAGCACTATGTGTGAGTGTACGATAAAACGGTCAAAATTCATATAAGCCAATTGATAACTGTAATGCATTACATTTTTTTTCAAGGATTATAATTTCATTTTTATCATCCTTATTACTTATAAATAACTAAGTATTGTATTACATACAACAAAAGCATTAACAAAAAATTATCGAATAACTAAATTCATGTGTTTTATGATAATAATAATATATCAAAGACTTGTTTTTTGAAAAATAAAAAGAATGAAAATAAACACACAAATGATAATAAAATTGATGAAAAAATAAATAACAAGTCCACAACAATCAATCCTCATTGTTGATCATTTCTCAATTACATCTAACTATAAAAAAATGATTCATCAAATGATTTTTCATTTATTTTGGAAGAATACATCAAATAAAAATTTTGAAAAAAAAAAAGCACATGGCAGTTTGTGTGTAAGTTACGGCTGAAGATTCGTACTAAATACAATTGGCATAATAAAAATTTTGAAATGGAAGTTAGAGAAGAAAACTGGGGAAAGATTAGTTAGAGAACAACTGGGAATAATTTTGTAGTTTTACTAAATTGGAATGGAGTTAAGAGGAGCTCATTGAAATTTTGGTATAGAATGGGAAAGAAATTTTAGTATGGATTTGCCATACCAACGTAGTTACTATGTAGGCTCAAACTTTATTAACAGTATAGATTATAGTGATATAAACTGACTAAAGTCTCTTTTGTTTCCCACATCAAAAACTAGTTACAAGCGAAGGAATAACATATCCATACCTTATTTGCTATCTCGATATATAAATATTCATCACTGAATGGTGCCACATGTATTCTACAAGGCAAAAACAGGAGCAAATTGTTAAATACAGAAAACCAGGACAACACAGGTGCAAATTGTTAAGTAAACAGAAGATAGAATTGAGATATGGAAACAAACAACAGATATGGAAAGAAACAAAGAAGAATAAACATCATGAGATTATTTTAAAACCCTACACAAGCATAAAAAATCAAACAACAGCATGGTCTGTCTGCAATTCATCACTCAAATCAGAAACCTTTTGACTTTTTCATTCATATAAAGTAATCACATAAAAGCCTGTTAAAATTCGATTCACCTTCCCAAGGTTGGGAACATTTTTCCACGAGGATCAAGAAATCTTTCTCTGGCAATTATATATGACTCCAGCATTCTCTCGTTGACTAGCAAAGTGCCTGCAAAAGGAAAAAAGTCACGAAGAAATGTATGGAGATTACCTTTCAAACAACATACTGTGTCAAACAGAGGGTACAAACATAGACATTAATAATCACTCGCAAGCAAATGCAGAAAAGCCACCAACGATCCCTCCCCCCTGCCCCCTCCGAAAGAGAGAGAGAGAGAGAGCTCGACATGAAGATAAAAACAGTGAAAGCTAATACCATAGTACAAACTGCCATCATCTAACAGCACCGAACACCATCCAAATTTTATTGAAAAGAAAAAACATGCATGTTTTTCTGTCCTTGTTTATTTATTTAAATGCATCATTGCAACACATACCGGTTGCTGCATTATACAATATTAGTACTTAAAGTAACCAAGTGTACCCATTGGTTCAGATATCAATACGTCTGCTTTCTCAGGTAAGTCAACCTCTTCAACTTTGCCCTTTATCACCTACAGAAAATAAAAGAGTGTGATATGAATTTAAAAAATGCAAAGGTCTTTAAAATAACCGAAAATGTAAGAAGGTCTTTAAAAAACCGAATAGTGCAAAAAGTATTATCCCGAAAAATAATTAAAGTGGAACAACAAAACACTCACTGTTATTCTTTGGCTAAACAAAGGATTGTCAGCTATTAGTTTGCGTGCATATTCTGCCATTTCCGATGCTTCCACAGCATAAACATGTCTTGCACCAGCCTGAGAGATCACCGGTGTTGATTTTGGGTATCCAACTATAAACTGATTGACAATAAACTCCGTGAAGAATCATGAGTACTTCAAACCTGAGCAGCAAATAGTGACAAGATGCCGCTGCCAGCACCAACATCAACAACTATGCGATCAAGAAAATCCACACGATTCTCCATCACTGCAGCATAATAACTTCCTGGAAAACAAATTATATCACATGAGTAAATAGGAAGCAGACTTTTAATGACCAGTGCAACTACAAAGGTACAACAAGCTCTTGAACAACCTACGAATGGATTTCCAATGGGCATGGATACTATTACTAGACCTCGTCATTTGACAATATACTCAAAACAAGAACCAGTGAGTTCATCGGTGTAACCTGTCCTCACATAATCCTGCAACATATTTTGCTGGTGTAGAAGTTGTCCATAGTAATGAAAGTACATCTTGGCAGAAGATGTTTCTATTTTGTCATCAAACTTGCTTTTGGATGATACAGGTCCATTTGGTAAGAATGATCCTGTAAAACTCATTGACATAAATTGCAACCTGATTAGACGCTTTTCTAAAATGAAAAGTTAATACATGCAAACTCTTATGTTTACGGCACAACCAAGTAAAGGAGAAAAAAGCGGACATGGTCCAAGCTGAGATGAATAGATGCCCTTTCCCTAAGGGGCAAAACATCACAGAAAAATACAATCTAAACAGGTTTCAATAAACTTTTCTTTTTTGGAAAAAAGGTGCAATGACTGCTTCATAATATAGGAGGAAAATAAACCAACTGAAAATGCCATATACTAACATTGCTGCACATTCGATGAATTTTAAGAATGATTCTCTTAAATCTCTACAATAATCTCAAAACTGCAATAGATAGTAAGAATGCAAGAAAATGTGTCTATGAGAACTTGCAATCACAACTTCCATGGCATATAATACATATTGAAACCGACCTTGAACAACCACTTCCTTCTTATATCGCTCAAATGCACAATGGAAGGCCCTACTTTCCTCCACATTTCTAAATTGAATGGTGAGTCCCTTCGAATAGCTTTTCTGGTTCAAAGCATAAAAGTCAAATTGCATAATATTAACCAAAATTCAGTTAGAAAAACAAAACTTTTCCGTCTTTCACATGGAGAATGCTGATCAGAACTACCATAGCACCCATGATTTTTGGATTCTAACGGACGTAATCTAGAGTACAAAATATTTTAGCAAACCCTGTACCTACAATATTATCAAGGACCACAAAACTTTCATTGGATGAAAAAAAAAATCAAAAGAAAATCAAACTTAGTTTAAGAGCAGGCAGTGATGATAACCCCCTGAATGTGAAACAAGCTAAAATTTCCACTATTGACAAAAAGTAGATAAAAAAGAAAGAGTACGCAAACAATGTAAAGAGAAAAAATAACACCATACCTCTTTACTTAGTTCAGAAGCTTCAATGATACAAACTGATTCAATCGGACTGAGCTCGTAGAGCTGGACAAACAGTACAATAAATTTAAGCAAACCATCCTAAAAATCGAAAAGGGTGACGAAGAACAGTAGCACATAAAATCTTTTACAAACCAATCAAATTTCATCAAATTGTGTGTATGATTTAATTAATAAACACATTCAATTTTTTTAGATGATGAGAGAAACTTAATCCTTTCACAGTGGGAAGCCCTCAAAGTTTTTGAGAACTACAAAATTTAATCCTTCACTCGGTAATCTTCATCGCCCCACGAATTATATGCAAACTCCAACTTTCACCCGTACCATAAACCAATTTCAGTGTTCTACTATCAAGAATTCCAGCTCCCAGTAATTAGAAAGCAAATGCAAAAAAAAAGTATCAACCATTCACTCTCTCAAATGCCAATACACCAAAGTCGCAACAAAACCAACCTGTCATCAATCTAAATGCCAACGAAACTTCCAAAACATAAATAAACAACCGAAAAACATGACAAGTTAAGCAAAATAAACAGAAAAACGGAAAAAAGACCTGGCATGCTCGGAGGTCGAGGTGTACGGAACCATTTGGGTCCGACTCCGCTTCGAACCGAAGCTCGGGCACTCCCAACTCGGAGCGAAACCGCGCCACCACCGGCGAAGAAGTAGAGTTAGAAATCGATAGCTGCGATATCGAAGCAACCAAAAAATCCTGCTCCTTGGGCTTCTTGTCATCCGCTGAGACCTCCATTAGCTTCACAACTAGTATCTGGAAACTAGGGTTTACAGTGGAGTGTGCACAGTGGAGAAGATGAATTCCCCAATTAATGCATATGTATGTATGAGGCCATAAGCTTTTCGCTGTGATGTTCTTGTATTATATCTCATATGTTATATGTTATATCTTGTATCTTGTATAACCTCATAATCCTATATCTCACTTTCCCTTATATAATTTAATGTTTTATTCCATGTTTAATTAATATGGATAAATATATCTTTCTTATAAAACATTATTATCTATGACAATATCGAAATATTATTATCTATGATAATATCGAAACAGGATAATATGAATTTAGAAGGGTTGAATAAACTTTTTTGAAAATTTTATATTTCAAAACTATTTTAGAATCAGCTATAAAATCTATTTTAGAATCAGCTAGGTTAGCAACTAATTCAAGTTCTCGATCTAAGCTGCTTTCTTGAAAAATAAAATGTTATGCGGAAAAGTCTCAATATGTAAACTGAAAGCGTAAAAATAGATGAGAGAAGTTTGTTTCTGGAAGTTCGAAGCAAAACTTCTACATCTCCCCTTTGGAATTAGGAGGATTTCCACTTGAAAACTTTGAGTAGAATACATAATATTCTAAACCACTCAGTAAGACAGCACCCGAACTGAACTCTTAATCTATCATTTAAACAACACAGACGCTGTCAATACAGATAAAGAAAGGATTTCTGGCTAATCTGATATGTTCAATACAAAGCATGCATCAGTACATAACTGAAATACTTTACCAAAAAAAAATACGAATATCACGAAAAATTCTTCCGTAGAAGATGAGAGAATGAAAAATCGTAGTTTGATTGTTATTCTTTCTTTTTTTCTTGATTTAATCTTCTCATCCTTTTATGCTTTTCGAATTCAAACGGTAATAATTATGTCAGGTCTAGCTATATATAAGATTTGGTAAAAGAAGGAACATCTAATAGAGCGACACTGTAAGACCGCGTTTAATGGAACGTTTAAAAGAAACAGAATTTCAAAATCAACGAAACAGCAAACACTGCCAGACCACGATCCGATCCTATTAAAATCAATCCTAACAAGTGGTATCAACAGGTTATTCTTGAAGGAGCATTTAAATTAAAAAACTTTGTGCTACAAAATTTAAAAGGGTTTTAAATATTTTCAAGCACATATTTTGTAAATAGGGGGAGTAATGCTTTTTGGATTTCAGTGAACATCTTCTATTGAGCTGACACAGATCATTCGAGAAGGGATCTATGTAGACGTTATTTTTCCTTCTTTTGTATGTTCTATTTGGTGTATATAAAAGAAGTGAGAAAAATTCATTGTGAGACTATCATCTTTCATTATAGGCTTATCTGTTTGAGATCACAATGAGATTTTCAATTTATTGATCTATTGAAAAGAGTTTAATTCATAAGAGGCAAAATTAGGGAAACATGGAAATATTCTGTTAATTCGATTATCATTTAACTCCTAACCTTTGTAGATGGGCAAAATCCGTAGCACTTGTTTAGTTTTGAATTCAGCTCGTGCTCTGTTTTTTTCTCCAAATCTGTTTTCTCTGCCGTAAATTTTCTCTGCGCTAGAAAATATTAAACTCATATTATGGAGATAGGGGAAGTAATGACTCTTGAATTGCACTGTATATCTTCTATCGAGCTGACACAAATCATTTGAGAAGGGTTTGTGTGGACGCCATTTTCTTTGCTTTTGTATGTGCTTATTTAGTTACATGAGATAAAAGTAGAAAAACATGGAAAAGATTCTACGAATTCAATGGTCATTTATCTCTTAATCTTTGCAAATGAGAAATTTCAGTAGCATATGACTTTTTTTCAAAATTCATATCGTGCATTCCTTTTTCTCTAAACTGTCATCCCTACAAAAAGTTTTCGAAAATTTGAAAATCCCGTGCTGTCTTTCATAGAAGTTTTTTAATTTTAAATATTCAGGGGAGCCAAGTTTTTCAACCTTTTTGATTCTCACCAAAAGAGAGAGAAATATTTTGGAATTTTTTTTCAGTTTGTGTTTTGTTTTTCATGTTTTATTTTTTATCCAAGTTTTGTGTTAACCAAAAAGGGGGAGATTGTTGGTCAGATTTTCTGTGAACACAAAACTTGATGTTATGTTTCTAATAGTTTATTTGAGTGTGCAGGTGAAGTTGGAAACAGTTCAGATAAGAGTTGAGAACTGAAGAACTGTATAGTATAAACGAAGAGCTAAGCTCAGTTAAGAAGAATGGTACAGATCAGATCAGAACAACTGCAGTTCAGTTAAGAAGAACAGCACAGATCAGATTTGAAGTGCAGATCAGATTTGAAGTGCAGATCAGATCTGAAAAGAAGGCAGATCAGTTTAGATATCAGTAAACAATTCATTTCAGAACAATGTACAGTAAGCAGAATAGAACAGATCAGATCATGAGCAGTTGAGTAGAAGAATAAAGTACATAGCAGAATAGAACAGAAGAGCTCAATTGAGAGATAACATTTTAGATGAGAACAAGAATAGTTCAGAATAGAGAAGTTCAGATGAGAACAAAAGCAGTTGAATAGAACATAGTAATTCAGTTCAGATGAACAAGAACCATGTAGTTCAGTGATTAGATCATATCAGAGTGGCTCAGTTCAAAAGAGAGAGAAGAAGAAGAGTGTGCATTGCATAAAAGAATAGCATAATAAAGCCAACAGAACAGAACAGCTCAGAACTGAGTTCGATCAGTACAGGATCATATCAGGTGAATAAATCAGTTGTACACCAGTAGACGTTGTCGTAATGTCCTGAAAATCGGTTAGAAGATGATAGTGTCTGATGTTACATTCGAGTGTTTACACTGTATTAGATTACATCCTCACACACATATATTCACTCATAAATACGAGAGTTGAGCTTACACTAATTTGATAAGTGAATCAAAACTATACAAAGTTGTCTTGGCACGAAGATGTTAAACTTTGTGTTTATAGTCTTCGCAGAGAAACATTAAACATCTGTAGTTGGAGTCTAGGAGTCTCAGTTTGGACAATGTGATATGTTCCAGCTGAGGTGGGTTTGTACAAGCTGTTGTATAAATCAAAGTTTTCTTTTGAAGTCTTCCAGTTTAGGAAATTTATGAGAAAACCTTCCTCTCAATCTCATAAAGCTCAAAAGCCAGAACAGACCTCTACTAACCAAAACTGTTTTCATTGTGGTAGGTTTGGAAATTTTGCTGCTGATTGTACAAATCCAAAGAAATATGACTGAAAGTCATCAGATCGGAGGCAACACTGAGGCAGCAAGAAAACGTTGAGGAAGAAAAATGGTCGAAAAGCCTTGATTGCTGAAGAGAGTGGAAGAAAATGGGCTGAATCTAACTCAGATAAGAGCATATCTGCTAGCTCCTCGCCAAGCTAAAGTGAAAACAAAGAAGTACATTGTCTAATGACTGATGACAGTGACAAGGTATTTGATTGCTCGAATGTTGAATTTACAGGAGATGACCTAATCTATGAACTTAACGAGATGGTCCATGAGTATAAAATACTTTCAAAAACATTCTAGGAAGTAAAACTAAAAGCAAACACCCAAAATCTAGTTCGGATGAATCAAGTTGTTCACAGCTTGGGGAATCAGTAAATCTAAGGGCTGAGCTGAGTAAGCTCAAAGCTTAGAATGATTCACTGAGTTCAAAATCAAGGAGGTTACCACAGAAAATCATAGATTAAGCCAATTGGTAAACTTCTGGAATAGATCCTCAGCCTCTCCAAACAAGTTGCAAGATACGTAAAACCCAGTAGATGATAAAACTAGTTTGGGCTTTACTAGTTGTGAAAGCATCTTGGACGGGAACTGTACTCGGCGTCAACTGACAAGTTTAAGAAAATGACTTTTGTCAAAGCCAGTGTGATACATAATACAATTGAATTCGTCAAATATGATGATCAAAACAAAGCACATCTGAACCCGAAGGGAAGGCAAAGGCATCGGATATGTGAGACCTGGAATTGTGTTTAAGATTAATCGGTATTTAGAGACTCTTGGTGGTTTAAGATCTCTGTTTGAATGTTTAAGTAGCAGTTTCGGGGAAAATTCCTCACTTAGAACATTTCTGGAGGTTTTCGTATTTTTGAAGTATGGGGAGATATCTGTCAGCAGACATTGTGATGTCATGTTTTCTGTTATTGTGCGTTGGCGTAGCAATTGCTGACGTAAGCTTTGCTGTTGAGTTAGCGCGTGTTGTTCTTTGTATTGGTTGCTGCCGACAACGATTGGATTGGTTTGTTAACGACATCGTTTAGACTAGTAGAATCGACGCCGTTTCGCTAGCGAGCAGATATCTACTGTTGAGAAGCCTGCCATCAGATAACATAAGGAACCAGTCGTTGGGTAATTAGCGTGTTTTTGTGTTGAGTGCTATACGACACCGTTTTGAGGGCTAGTGACGTAAGCATATCTGTTTGATTTTGATCAGCAGACGTCAACGTTAGTCAACGTCACTGTAGCTTGCGTCTGGGTAACTAGCTGTTGGCAGAAAGTATTACGTAAGCTATGCGACGCCGTTTTAATTAGTTGCAACGCTGCGTTTTGGTTATTGCTTGAGGAAACCAGCTGATGGTTTTAGGCGACCAGCTGGTGGCAGATTTGATGATGTAAGCGGTGCGACGTCGTTTTGTTAAGTCGCTGCGACACCGTTTTGATTAGCGTTGTTTGAGAATTCAGCAGTTGGTTCTTTGCATCTGCTGGTTGTAGTATACCTGCTGGTTTTGTCGGTGGATTTTATATTAGTTGCTCGCGTGTATTTAAGGAAGACTTGGTCTTCGATTTCAAGCACCAGATCCCATACTTAGCGAAATATTATCTTGGTTGTCGACCTCTGTTCTTCCGCGAAGTTGCTGCTCGGTTGTGCGTGGTATCGTACAAGTAGAACTTCGTTCCTTTCGCGATGAGATCTTGTTCCTAGCCTTGAATTAAGGTCCCTGTTAAATTGTGTTGTTGAGATTAGTCGCTGGTTTGGTTGAGTGTAGCTCCCGGCCGTGAGCTTCTGTAATTGGCCATGATTTTCCTGTAGCTTGCCTGAGATCTGTTGTGCGTATGTTTAGCAGGTGTTGGATCAGATCTCTCGGGCTCCTTGTTGTGGTAGTTATTGCACAGAATTGATGTACGGATTGGAGCTTGTAATACAGTGATGTTATGGCTTGGATAATTTGTGAGATGACTATTGCTGGCTGCTGTTTTGTGAGATGACCGTTGGTTATGTGGTGTATACTTGCTGATGCTATTATTGTTTCGCATATGTTTATATGCCTGTTATTCCAGCATGTTGCATACACGCATTTGCATCTCCGTTCAGCTTTTGCAGCCATTGCTTCGTTGTTATTGTTCTGTTTACTTACCAGGATGCGAGGGCGAGCGGTGATTCCGCACTCTCATTTCCCCTATGCGCCGAGTGGCTAGCTACCACAGTTCATAGATTGGGTTGTTGATGCATCTGGTAAGGGTGGGCGAGTAGGGGTGAGTGGGTAGCACCCACATGTCCTACACTCATCGTGGCCACATATTCTGTTGCATACAGCTGGTCGTGGTTTTAACCCAGCTGGTGGTGCCCCAGGAGGTGGTTAGAGTATCCCAGTGGCGTATAGCATATTTATATGTATCAGTATTCTTAGCCAGGGGATGCCCTGTGCTTTGTTGTTGATTTTCGTTGTTGGAGTCTGATACATGTTGATGTTATGCTATATTGTTTGTTGTTGACTGGTAGCCCGCGTGTGGTTGATTTCTTAAACTGGGATATCTATTTTGAGTATCGCATTATTTTAAATTATATTGTTTTAAACCGTCAGGCCAAAAGCAAAAATTTTACCCGCTTTTTAATAGCTTCCGCATGTGTTTGTGTGTTTTTACTTTGATATGAACACGAGGCCTGACAGGATATGTCAGGCCTGAAAGCTCAAAGCAAAGCTGGATACAGAATAGACTGGACAAAGGAAAAATGAAAGTTAAATCGGATTCATGTCCATCCGATCCAGCACAGGCACGGCTCGATGAAGGTCAATTCTTCCAAAAATGGAAAGGTTCAGAACGGAAAATTTCAAAATGATCAAAATATAAAATGGAATCGAAACATATCGTTCACCAATTTTGCACAAACTTTCATGGACAAGAGCACTGGAAAACCATACGAGTGATTCAAGTGTGGATATCGAAAGTGTGAATCCGATCTGGACCCAGGTAACATTGGGTACCAAAATTTCTCTTATCTTTGCAAGTTAGCAGGTACAAGTTATTAAAGAACTCGACATGATTTCTGGACAGTGGATGCTCAAGGCATATGACTGGAAACCACAAACTGCTATCAGATGTTAATAAAAAAGGACCAAAGATCACATTTTGTGATAAATCAATAGGTGAAACTGTTGGAAAATGGGCAGGGCCCAAATTAATTAATCAAGTTATAACCATCCGATGAAAGTTTAATTGACTTGAAAACTTGAATATATATTTCGAGTAGATATTTTTGGAATATTAATTTGCACAAAACCGATTTTAGGTGAATGAGAAATTAATAAAGCAATTAAAGCAATTAAAGTCCATTTATTGGGAATTGTGCAGCTGTCCCACATCGGGAAAAGATCCTAGTCAAACCTTCCTTATATATGACTTCGTATTATGTGTAAATAATTAATACAAGTTAAAATAGACCTGAGAAGGTTCCTCGAAGGCGAATAGGTGCAAAGTATCTACGAACTCGCGCCCGTGCCGGTGCCGGAGCCGGAGCCGGAGCACGTGCACGTCGCACTGTCACAATGGGCGCCTTGAGACGCACTTTGCACTTCGCACGTACGCATCGTCGCGAGGAGCATTGAGGAGCTCTTAAATTTATGCTCGAGTGACACGGGATGACTGGACAATGACGTGGCTACGATGTGGCCATAGTGGCGGATGAGTGGGCAGTGACAAGGCCGAATGGTATCAACCGTTGGATCGGATATAAATCGAAGGGGTGTGATGAATCGCGAGAAGTTGCGATCTGAACCGTTAGATGGATTGTAAAAAGACACGATCCAAACCATTGGTGAAACGATGCAATCTGGAGAGTCTGATCTATGATCGACGGATGCGATTGGTTCAATCTAAGGATTACATAATGAAGGTCATGATCCTTCAGAATGGACAAAATCTGGACCATTGGATGTAGATCCAATGGCTACGGATCAAGCCTTTACTAATTGTTGTGACTATTCACCAAAAGCCCCCGCCTATTCAAACTCTATAAATAGAACCCCCCAAGTCTGAATTGAACATACCAAGCAATCAAGCATTCTCATCTCTCTCTCAATTCCATACTTCTCTGCATTCTGAGTCCAAAGCATCTGAAAGTTCGTTGTTCTCGTAATTTGGTGTGATCCTATTACGAGAAGTTCGTCGTTGTATCTTGAGAAATGATTGCCACAAACCGTAAGCACCTGGGCGGGGTAATATCGTTTTAAACAAATAGTGTTCAACACTATCCTCGACGATCAAGTTTGCATTCGAATAAAAGTGCCTACAAGTTTAAAACGATATTTACGTAGCACTATATGACATCCGTAAATGCAACTATGTCATCTACTGCTATACATGGGGAGAAGCCCGAGAAGTTCAATGGCACTGAATTCAAGAGATGTCAACAAAAGATGTTGTTCTACTTGACCACCTTGAACCTGGTAATGTTCTTGCGTGAGGATGCCCCTACTGTCACTGAAAAAGAGACTGACAAGGACAAAAGGGCAGCATTCGAAGCATGGGGACATGGTGACGTCCTCTGTCGTAACTATGTTCTAAATGGAATGGACAACTCATTATATAACGTGTATAGTCCTATGACAACAGCGAAACTGTTGTGGGAATCCTTGGAGAAGAAATATAAAACTGAGGGTGCCAGACTGAAGAAATTTATCGTTGCAAATTTCTCGACTACAAAATGGTGGATTCCAAATCTGTGATTTCTCAAATCCAAAAAATGCAACTGATATTGCATGATCTGCATGCCGAGGGTATGGAGATGTGCGAATCGTTCCAAGTAGCTGCGGTAATTGAGAAACTCCTTCCATTGTGGAAGTATTTTAAAAATTACTTGAAACATAAACGCAAGGAAATGGGACTTGAAGACTTGATAGTAAAGCTGCACATCTAGGAGGATAACCGAAAGCTATCCGAATCTAAAGGGACGAAACGACCTATAGAAGATGGATCAAACTTGGTTGAACCAAATTCTAGCAAAGGAAAAAGAAAATTTAAAGGCAAGGACCAAGGGAAAGGCAAGAAGTTCAAAGGGACGTGTTACAACTGCGGAAAGCCAAATCACATGGCCAAAGACTGTAGACGTCCAAAGAAAGCCAAGAAGGAACAACAAGGAAAAGATGTAGCAAACCATCTCTCTACGTCTAACGTCGTGGACATGGAAATGGACCTTGCTGCTGTCACATTTGAAGCCAACTTGGCTGATAATCCTAGGCAGTGGTGGGTTAACACTGGAGCTACACGACACATCTGTTCCGATAAGGCAATGTTCTCAACTTATGTCCCAGTCACTGGAAGAAAGCTTTTCATGGGGAATTCTGCTTCGTCAGACGTGGCTGGAATCGGCAAAGTGTGTTGAAGATGACTTCAAGAAAAGAACTTGCCCTCATCGACGTCTTGCATGTTCCCGAAATCCGAAAGAACTTAGTTTCTGGATCGGTACTTGTTAAGGCCGATTTTAGGCTAGTTTTTGAATCAAACAAGTTTATACTGCCCAAAAATGGCGTCTCCATAGGAAAGGGGTACTTAGAGGATAATCTGTTCAAAATGAATGTAATGCATGTACTCCGACAATTTGATGGCAATAAAATTAAAGCTTCTACTTATATTGTTGAGTGTTCTAATTTATGGCATGATCGACTTGGACATGTTAATTACAATACTCTAAAGCGACTGGTTAAATTAAATTTATTGCCAAAAATTGATATAAACAAAACACACAAATGTGAGGTGTGTGTAGAAGCTAAAATGACCAAACTACATTTTCACTCAGTGGAAATGAGTACTACCCCTCTAGAGTTAATACACAATGATATCTGTGATTTAAAATTTGTGCAAACTAGAGGAGGTAAGAAATATTTTGTTACTTTTATAGATGACTGCACAAGGTACTGCTATGTATACTTATTGAGAGGCAAAGATGAAGCCTTAGAAGCATTCGAAACTTACAAAGCATAGGTTGAGAATCAACTTGGCCAACGAATAAAAAATATTCTTAGTGACAGAGGAGGAGAGTATGGTGCTCTATTTGATGATTACAGTGTAAAATCAGGCATTATTTATCAAACAACAGCACCGTACTCGCCTCAATTCAATTGTGTTGCTGAACGTAATCGAATACTAAAGAAAATGATGAATGCTCTATTAATCAATTATGGATCACCACAGAATTTGTGGGGGGAGGCTATATTATCAGCCAATCACATTCTTAACAAAATTCCCCACAAGCAAAATGATAGAATATGTGAGACCTGGTGTGAGGATTCAGATTTAGAGTAGTGGTTAATTTTATTGATTGGGATTAGCCACGTGAATTTTGAGGATTTAGAGTTGTTGAATTGCTCTAAGTATTGAATCAGCCGTAGTGAATTTCGGTAGTCAACGCGAGTCAGCGATACTGTAGCTTGCAGCTGGTAGGAATGGGAACCAGTCGATGCGCGTTGCAATTAGTTACTGTAGCGGAAGGGATGATACGTTGTCGTTTCGACTTAGAGGTTGCTGATGGCAGGCGTGGCTTTTAGCACGAGAGTGATCGAGAGAGCGACACGTGTTAGTCAACATTTTGAGTATTGACTTCTGGATCAACAGATGCGCGAGAAGAGGAGCGACCAGCTGTTGAGTTGAAGAACCAGTCGTAGAAGTAGAGCGACGTCGTTTCGTTAAGTTGAAACGCTGTGTTTTGAGTGTTGCGTCTGGTACCAGCCGTAAGAGAATTGTTGTGAGGAATGTGTTGCGACTGGATGACCAGCTGGTGGTAGCGATGCTGACGTAACCTTTACGACGTCGTTTAGATTAGTTGATGCGTCGTCGTTTTGTTGTGTTTCGCGTAATCAGTCGACTGATGCTTGTTTGGAGAGATCTGCTACCAGCTTTTGGTTGTTTTGCAAGCGATAGATGTTACCAGCTGGTGAAGCTCTACGACGTCATTTGAGTTAGTTGGAACGGTGTCGTTTTGGGATGTTTTCTCGTGAATGTCTCGTCTGGTTGTTGCTGCTGGTTTTAATGAAAGAGAAAGGTGGTACCTGCTGGAAGATCTCTACTAATTCACGTCGACTGGATTGGTAATCAGCACGAGGGAATTGAGATATATATATATAGAGGTGTTGATTGACACTTAGAATTATTGAGAACCTGATTTTTCTTATCTTCGTATTCAAACCCTCGTCGAGTTACTGTTCGCCCGAACACATCTTCCTTAGATTTCTGCCGTTCTTCGCTGATTATTTGAGTGGTTTGGTGGCGCTGAACTCCCCTAGTTTAGACCTTTTGATTGCTACCCATTTTAGACCTGGAGTTAACGCTGAAGCTGGAAGCTTAGAGTTGCTAGCGTTCGAAGTTTTTGGGAGAGAGCTGGTTGCTGGTCGTGAGTTCTGCCGTGCTCTGTTCGAACTTGTGAGGTAGAATTTGTGTAATTGAGGTACGATTGAGCAGCCCTTAGCAGCTTTGAGCGTGAACATGACTATATTTCAATGTTGTGAAATCTGTGAAATTGTTGCTATGTGTTTACGTGAATCAGTTGCTGAATTGCTTGAGTTATGCCTACTGCTTTCACGTATTATGCCTTGTATGCATTGAGCATTGATATTGAACGGCATTCATGCATACATCTTGAGCCTGGAATGACAGATTGATTTGATGACCTGATTGGGTGCAACGTTGTGACTGACCGACTGTGGAGTCGTGCCCGAAAAGTCCAACGCTATCATCGGAGTGGTGACTACCGGATCCGAGTGTCTACCACCGAGCTGTGATGGACTGACGGGCCCCGATGATCACGGACCGATGATTTCCACCGGCTGATTGGCCATGCGTGGTATAGAGGCTTGATTTGATTTGCCGGTTGATAGACTGGTCTAGCTATCCGATCTTTGATAGCCCTCATGCATTCATAGCATTGATTTATGGCATGTTGCATGTTTAGCTGTTTTGATAGCTCTTCGTACTGAGGCTTGACCTCGTATTTTGTCTTCCTGCTTTTGTGTCTTGGGTCTGTGTCACCCATTTGCAGGATCTTCAGGTAGCCAGGCTGGACAGAGCAGTGGTACAACTGGTCGACCCCCGTTCCCATGAGTCTAAGTTATAGTTATGATATGTACTGAACCGAGGGATGCCCCGTGTTTCTATGTATTGGGGATTTATTTTTCTAAACTCTAAATAACAACGGACCAAACATATTCAAACTCATAACTTATATTTTGAGTATGATAATTTGAATGTATGTTTTTACGTTCAGGCCCAAATGATTTTGAAAAGTTTTTAAGCCCTGATTTTAGCTTCCGTGTTTATGCGCTTATTTAAGTGTTAATTGTGAGTAATTAGCACGGGGCCTGACATTTTTGGTATCAGAGCTTAAACTGGGATAAACTCGATTTCCTTTGATCACACTCGAGTCTAGGCACAAAGTTTTGATTGGACTGTTGATTTACTCTGTGACTTATGTGATTATTATCTGCCTTGATATTTATCTTTTGTTAGCCTTACCTCTAGACTTGTGTAGATGCCGCCGAGGAGGGGTAGATCTAGGCGTTCCGAGGGGTCTAGGGCTCCAGACAGTGACGAGGATGTTCATCAGGTAGATGATGTGACCCGTCGGTTGGGCGGGATGGAACTAGTCTTGGCATGATTTCAGCGTACGAACCCTCCGACGTTTGCTGCTACTGAGGGAGGTGCGAGAGCTGAGGCATCGTTAGTACAGATGGAGGAGCTGTTTGATACCTTGGAGTACGCTCCGGAAAAGAGATTGAAGTTGGCAGTGCTGCAGCTGCGGGATGATGCGCAGCGCTGGTGGAGGGGTACTTCTAGGATGCTTCGTGATAGTGGGGCAGTGATCACCTGGGAGAGTTTTTGTGAGGCGTTCCGTCAGGAATATACCCCGGAGTCTTACTTCGCCAGCCGAGAGCGAGAGTTCGACAACCTCAAGCAGGGTAACATGCGAGTGGCCGAGTATGCGAGGCAGTTTTCTGCGCTTTTGGTGTACATGCCACATGTAGCGAACCAAGAGCGGACGAAGAGGAACAAATTCTTGAAGGGCTTGAGATCTGATCTTTACCGGATGGTGTTGTCTGGGTCCCCGGCGACTTTCATGGAAGCTGTGAACAATGTGGTTGATATTGAGGAGAGTTTGATGGATCCCGAGGCTCTGGTGCATCAGATGACTGGACGTGCTCCTCAGCCAGCGCCGGAGGTGTCGCAGTCATATCAGTCTCCTCAGGGTCACAGCAGTCGAGTCGCCAACAGTTTCGACCTAGGGGGAAGCAATTCAAGAAGAAGGGCCATTCGAGTTCATCTGGTTCCGTGAGTTCGAGTTCTGGCAGTGGTTCTGGCGGCGGATTTTGTGGGCAGTGCGGAGGGAGACATGAGACTTCGCAGTGTCGTGGAGTACGAGGACTGTGCCATCTTTGTGGTCAGCCGGGACATTTCGCAAGGGCGTGTCCTTCGATAGGAGGGTCGGTCTTCTGGTCAGTCGCAGCAGGGTTCCTCTAGTGGTTCTTCGCAGCAACAACAGTATTTCTCTCAATCCCAGCGATCAGGATTTCAGCCTCGTGAGCCGTCTAGGTTTGGAGGACCTGCCCGACCTCAGTTTCAGATTCCCCAGCAAGCTCAGGCGAATGCTTTGAACAGAGAACAGGCTGAGGAGACTCCTGGCATGGTGATAGGAGGTACATGCTTTATTTTTTATTCTCCTGCGAGAGTTCTTTTTGACACTGGTGCATCACATTCTTTCATATCTGAGTTATTTGTGTTTGAGCATGGGTTGAGTTCATCCCCATTGTGTGATGTCGTGTCTGTGTCTACTCCTGCTGGTGTTTTGCTCAGACTGGAAGTGTGTTTATCTCAAAGACCATGCTCTGATACCAACTGTAACGACCCTCATTTTCTTGACGGAATAATCAAAAGTTTTGGGGTTCAATTGAACCAAATCACAAGTTATAAACTTTGGAGAATGGATCGCTACTAATTATCTGGGTTGAAACGAATATATTGAAATGTTTCATATTCAGGGGTAAGAAATCTAGAACAATTTATGCAATGGTGCGGAAATGAAGAGAACAACTATATCAATCTGCCAATAATGCATCTCGTAGTGTGATAACGTCTGGTTGAAGACATAACAAATTCTGAAATCTTGTTTCGATACAACTTAAATCAGAACATTCAGTACAATACATCAGTGTTCTCAAAATGAGGCTATTAACTTCGAAACAGAAAGAAACGAAACTCTATTGTCCACGATAAACACATTCCTTCCATCCTGTTCATTTCCCTCCATCTTCCTGCTGAAATTCACCTGCACTCAACAAAAACTAGTGAGCCAAAGGCCCAGCAGGTAAAATCTGAAATAACAGAAGTAAGAATACAATTGCTCATGAACTGGTATGTACTGGAGTCTGAACATTACGCTTAAGAATAAACAAGCGTATCATAACTGATGAAATTTACTAATAATCGAAAGCATGAGCATGAATCAATTCTGAAAACATTTTCTTTAAACGTTTCTTAAGAGCTGTGATCGTAATCACTCTCGTGCTCTTCTTTCATTTTCTGGGAAAATTATGACAATACTTTAAACATTTGGTCCATTTCGTTTGATCAAATTCCTGATATCAGTCTTAGCACTATGGCTCATGGTTGAAGGGGTATACAGATCCGTCGACCTGTAATCCTAGTCCTTCTTGGTTAAAACGGCACACGGTTCGTCAGCCGCGCACTCACCCTTTCATTAGGGACCCTTTTCATTGTAATAACTTAAAACATTTCGTAAAACAATGTTCTGCTCTGTTTTCTTTCTTTTTATTTGAGTCTACTGGTTTTTCGTTTGTATAATGATGTTCTGGAACTATAAAGGATTTCCTTGTAATGCTTGCGAAGATGAAAACTGAATAATTTAGCTAGTTGAATCTGTCAGATAAGTCGAAAAATTCATTAAACTAATTTAGAATTGAAGGAAGAATCAAATTCTGAGATTTTCGTTATCTAACGAAGAAAACGAAGAATGAACAGTGACCAGCTGGGATGAATAGTACCAGTCGCAAGACTAATACCAGCTGAATG
>KV011837.1:210524-222768 GCA_001598015.1 Dorcoceras hygrometricum
CTTTCCTATTGTAGATAACCATGAACTACGAAGGTTACCTTCCTCTAAAGACTTCGACATACTTTTTTTAAAACTTCTGGAAAGAATCGAATAAGCTACTTGTAAGCTACTTCGATGAATGAATCACTGGAAACTCAGGAATTCATCAGAATAACATCACCAAAACATTTTCTAAATCATCCTTGAATCAAAATTTACAGTAACTCAACTTTTTCATAAAACAGAGCATGAACTTTATGGTTTTTCTTTGAAGAACAGTCGAAACCATCTTCCTTTAAAACTCATACATAACATAAAGACAGAATCGAATATATGCTTTCTATTGAGTGAGCAAGAAACAGAGTTTACTTGCCTGGTATCTTTAACACAAGAACAGCAGAAAATTCAATATACTTCTTGCGCACCGCCTGTTTCCTCTAAAGCACTTTGAAAGTATTTTGGTTCGGCTTCTCTGAGAGTGAGCAACGCTTAATATGATTTGATTTGAAGGTAATGATGCATGAAGCAGCTTAGGATCCTATTTATATGATTCACTATGTCTAAGGAAAACAAACACGTTATACCAATATGCAAAACTCTTAAGAAAGCGTGCTCTGTTTTTCAAAACAAAAGATATGCATGGAAACCGAGAATTTTAGTTAAAATAGAGAATCCATTTGGTTCGCAGAAGTTACTAAACATCTACGGTACTTGTATTCTAGCAGTTGAATATCAATCCATAATAATATAAAGATCGATCGTACATAGACTGAAATATTCAAGAATCGAATTGAAATAGCAATGTAATCCCTCAATCTCATAATTTCCTAATTGTGGACTTCTAAATGATCTGGTCGTTACAGTTCCGCTAGTGGTTCTTCGCAGCGACAGCAGCCTTTTGCTCAGCCCCAACGATCAGGATTTCAGTCCCGTGAGCCATCTAGGTTTGGAGGACCTTCCCGACCTCAGTTTCAGATTCCCCAGCAGGCTCAGGCGAATGCTTTGAACAGAGAGCAGGCTGAGGAGACGCCTGGCATGGTGATTGGAGGTACATGCTTTATTTTTTATTATCCTGCGAGAGTTCTTTTTGACACTGGTGTATCACATTATTTCATATCTGAGTTGTTTGTGTTTGAGCATGGGTTGAGTTCATCCCCATTGTGTGATGTCGTGTCTGTGTCTACTCCAGATTTCGCTGGTTTCTGCCATGTAGATGTTTAGCCTGCTATCGCTAGGTAATGCTGGATTCATGATCTACGCGCTTGATAGTTCCCAAGAGCAGCGATTAGAGTTGAATGATATTCCTGTCGTCCGAGAGTTTCTCGACGTGTTTCCAGATGAGATACCTGGATTCCCTCCTAGGCGTGAGATCGACTTTAGTATCGAGTTGGTGCCAGGTACCGCCCCGATTTCTAGGGCTCCGTATCGGTTGGCGCCAGCAGAGTTGAGAGAGCTGAAGGATCAGTTGAGAGATCTCTTGGAGAAGGGTTTCATTAGGCCGAGCATGTCGCCTTGGGGAGCTCCGATTCTTTTCGTGGAAAAGAAGGATGGATCCATGAGAATGTGTGTGGATTTCAGACAGTTGAATAAAGCAACAGTGAAGAACAAGTATCCGTTACCGAGGATTGATGACTTGTTCGACCAGTTGCAGGGATCGGTCGTGTACTCAAAGATTGATTTACGCTCTGGTTATCACCAGCTGCGGATTAGAGACGCTGACGTGGCGAAGACAGCTTTCCGGACTAGATATGGGCATTACGAGTTTCTTGTCATGCCGTTTGGATTGACAAATGCCCCAGCTGTGTTCATGGATTTGATGAATCGTGTCTTCAGCGAGTATATTGATCGGTTTGTGATCGTCTTCATTGACGTACATCCTGATTTACTCGGGAGCATGAGAGAGCATAAGGAGCATTTGGAACTGGTGTTGCAGCGACTGAGAGACTCGCAACTCTATGCTAAGTTCAGCAAGTGAATTTCGGTGGATCCTAGCAAGGTCGAAGCAGTTCTGAACTGGGAGAGACCTCGAAATGTTTCAGAGATCCGTAGTTTCTTGGGATTGGCCGGCTACTATAGACGTTTCATTGAGAAGTTTTCTTCGATAGCCAGGCCTATGACGCAGTTGACTCAGAAAGATAAGAGATTTGTTTGGACTGATGAGTGCGAGTACAGTTTTCAGACGTTGAAGGAGAAGTTGACTACTGCTCCTGTTTTGGCCCTACCGTCTGGCTCCGGAGGTTTTGTTGTGTGCTCCGATGCTTCTCTGAGTGGTTTAGGGTGTGTTTTGATGCAGAACGGGTACGTGATTGCGTATGCGTCTCGACAGCTGAAGTCTCATGAGACGAGGTACCCTGTTCACGATTTGGAGTTGGCTGCGATAGTGTTTGCCTTGAAGATTTGGCGGCATTATCTTTATGGTGAAGAATTTGTGGTGTACACCGACCACAAGAGCCTGAAATATATCTTCACGCAGTCTGATTTGAACATGAGGCAGCGACGATGGATGGAATTGCTCAAGTACTTTAACTGTGAGATTCAGTATCTGCCTGGGCGAATGAACTCAGTTGCCGACGCATTGAGTAGGAAGACCCAGCCAGCGATGCTTTCTTCTTTGAGTGTCTCTAAAGTCTATGAGCAGTTGAGTACTTCTGGTTGGAGATTTCAGCCGAGCGATCAGTACTTCATGGTTTCTACGATTCAGGTTGAGCCACAACTTTTGCATGACATCAGGGAGGCGCAGAGAACTGATCCCTACATCCATGAGTTGAGGATTAAGGCCCAGAATGGTCAGTCTAATGACTTCTCTGTTTCTTCGGATGGTTGTTTGAGATTCCGAGGGAGATTAGTGGTCCCAAACCTGATTGATTTGAAGGAGGCCATCATGAATGAAGCGCATCGTAGTCGGTACAGTGTGCATCCAGGCGAAAGGAAGATGTATCATACCTTGAAGTCTCACTATTGGTGGGCAGGTATGAAGAGCGACATCTCTGGTTTTGTTGCTCGATGTTTGAATTGCCAATAGGTCAAGGCCGAGAGAATGAGACCTGGTGGTTTTCTATAGAGTTTGGAGGTGCCCCAATGGAATTGGGAGCACATCGCCATGGATTTCGTAACTCACTTACCTCGATCGAGCAGGGGATGTGATGCTATTTGGGTTGTGATTGATAGACTTTCGAAGTCCGCCCATTTCATTCCCTATGATGTGAGGTGCTCTATGAAGAAATGGCGAAATGTACATTGACCATGTGGTTAGATTGCATGGAGTTCCGGTTTCGATAGTGTCCGACAGAGATCCGAGGTTCACTGAGAGATATGGTTTTCTCCTTGAAGATGATTAAGGTGATCAAGTTGTTGGATCTGATCCAAGAACTTTCAAGGAGGCAATTTCCGATGCTGATTCTAACTTGTGGCTTGAAGCAATGCAGTCTGAGTTTGAATCAATGCATGCTAACCAAGTTTGGACTCTTGTTAACCCTCCTGAAGGAATTGTTCCTATTGGGTGCAAATGGGTATACAAGAGGAAACTTGGGCCTGATGGTAAGGTAATGACCTACAAGGCACGACTGGTCGCAAAAGGTTACACTCAAAGGCAAGGTGTTGACTATGATGAAACCTTCTCGCCCGTCGCAATGTTCAAGTCAATTAGAATATTGTTAGCCATAGTCGCATGGTACGACTATGAGATATGGCAAATGGATGTGAAAACTGCGTTCCTTAATGGAAACATTAAGGAAGAGATCTATATGACGCAGCCTGAGGGTTTCACATCTATTGGAAGCGAGCATAAGGGATGCAAGCTTCAGAGATCGATCTACGGTCTCAAACAAGCATCACGAAATTGGAACCTGAGATTCGATTAAACAATTAAGGAATTTGGTTTCATCAAGAATCCCTAGGAGCCATGTGTCTATAAAAAGGTAGTTAAAAGTGCTGTGACGTTCCTAGTACTTTATGTTGATGACATTCTACTCATTGGGAATGATGTAGGAATGTTGCAGTCAACTAAAGTATGGTTGTCTAGCAGATTTTCGATGAAGGACATGGGTGAAGCATCTTATATTCTTGGAATACAGATCTATCGGGATAGATCTAAACGGATGCTTGGACTCACCCAAGATACCTACATCGATACCATACTTAAGAGGTTCTCTATGGAAGAGTCCAAGAGAGGACACCTACCTATGTGCCACGGGGTCACTCTATCTAAGTCTATGTGTCCAAAGACTGATGAAGAGATAGAGAGTATGGCACGCGTACCATATGCCTCGGCTATAGGTAGTATTATGTATGGCATGATCTCGACTAGACCGGATGTTGCATATGCTCTGAGTGTCACGAGCCGCTACCAGGCCAACCCCGGCCAATTGCATTGGAAGGCCGTGAAGGATATTCTTAAGTACTTACGAAGGACTAAGAATATGTTCATGGTCTATGGGGGTGGTGAAATGAAACTGGAAGGCTACACTGATTCTAGCTTCCAGTGTGACGTGGATGATTCGAAATCAACCTCTGGATTTGTATTTATGCTCAATGGTGGTGCTGTCTCTTGGAAGAGTTCCAAGAAAGACACCATCGCGGATTCAACCACTGAGGCTGAGTACATAGCAGCATCAGCTGCTGCTAAGGAGGCCGTTTGGATAAGGAATTTCGTCCAAGAGTTGGGCGTCATTCCTAATGGAGTTGGTCCAGTCCCGGTGTACTACGACAACACGGGTGCCGTTGCGCAAGAAAAGGAGCCTAGGTCTCACCAAAGATCCAAACACATACTGAGGAAATACCACATAATCCAGGATATTGTGGCTAGAGGCGACATAGCAGTTGAGAGAGTCGCCTCTGCAGACAACATTGATGATCCACTTAAGAAGCCCTTTCCTGGACCGTTGTTTGAAAAACATCGCGAAACAATAACTCTATTTGGGTTATAATTGATAGGCTCACTAAGTCTGCTCATTTCTTACGACCGACTGGTTCTTGCAGGCACTATCAGTGATACCTAGGGGATCATGGGGCGATGCTGCTAGACGCTTTACCATGATCCGTTGGGCAAGTCCGGAATTGTGATTCCGGAGCCACAATGGTTGTGGGCCCACGGCTAGCTGTATCCCTGAACCATTGAGGGTCACACAAGTACTAGATTCGAGATTCCCGCACGGATACTCAGCTCAATGTGTTGAGCACGAGAAGAGGATTTCGGGAAGTGCGACTTCCTAAAAGTCAACAGGGGTCAAACCGGGGTTTCCCGCTGTTGAGGGGCAAAACGGTCATTTTGCACCGGGGTTCTGAAAAATGGTTTTTCAGATCATAATATTCAGTTTTGGAAACTGAGTCGATCCGTCTGATCTGATCGGCGATCGGAGTTACGATGAAGTCTCGGTGGTGGAGATGAACTGAATGTTCATCGTTGGACCCGGGCCCGTTGGGCCGGTCCAAGTCCAACACCTAAGCTTATTTAATTAAGCCTAAACCTAGACTAAACCTAACACTTGACACAACTACCAACACCCTAAGTTGCGCCGCCCCTCCTCTCTCCCACAAGCCGCCGCCGCCGCCGCCCGCCGTGCGCCGCCGCCGCCCGTCGTCGCCGGAAATTCGTTTCCGGCCAACTCGACGAGGAGAATCCGTTCGTGCAGAATTCATCAGTGCTTCTAGTACAGGCTGACGAAGGAGTCTCGGTTCTGGTCGTGGACCGGATTGGCGATTTCTACCGCAGTCTACCGAGAAGAGCCGACGTTATTGTAACTATGGTTGGAGCCAGGAACAAGTGCCAGCAAGGTAGTGGTTTTGAACCCCCTATGTATGACGATATTTGTATTGTTGTTTTTCGTATTGATCGTCTCCCGGCAGCTGTTTTCTGTTCTTCCGCTGCCCAGCCGGGGGGC
Source organism: Dorcoceras hygrometricum (assembly GCA_001598015.1). Classification (NCBI taxonomy): domain Eukaryota; kingdom Viridiplantae; phylum Streptophyta; class Magnoliopsida; order Lamiales; family Gesneriaceae; genus Dorcoceras; species Dorcoceras hygrometricum. Next base: position 216,383 of record KV011837.1, read on the forward strand.
GGATCCGGATCCCCAACACCGGTGCGGTTGGACGATCTCAGATGTGGTCAAATCTGGATGAGAGTTGGCGGATCTGAGTGTATGAGATCTGTTTCAGATTTGGAGACAACGCGACGCCGTTTAGCGATAGTGAGCGGGACCCTTGGTGCGACGTCGTTTTGATTAGTAGAGCGACATCGTTTGATGGGTGCGCGCGTGTTTAGCGTATTGAGTTCAGATCTGAGTTAGAGGAGCCATATTGAGTAGCGCTAAGATCTGAGTGACGATGAGATCTGTATATGTCGGTGACAGACTTTCATTGTAGCGTTGACTGAAAGATTTAAATGCTAAGTAGTGATAGACACTTAGTCATTTTTTTCACCCGATATTTTCTATCTTCTTTCCCAGAGAAACCCTCGATTATTACTATTCATTCGAACCCTTCTCCATTAGATTTTCTTCGATTTCCGCCGTCGTTTGGAGCAAGATTGGTGGCGCTTTGTTAGTCTTGCTTAACTCTTTCGATTGATACCAGTTTGGAGTTGTAGACCGACTTGTGGAAGAGGAGCGGAGTAGTTGCAGGATGAGTAACTTTGCGATTTCCAATCGATGGTTTTCCCTGTTCAGATTTGAGCTTCTGGGTAAGTGATTCTTCCCATTTTGAGCTTCATTAGAGCTAGTAGAGCGTTGGTCGAGTAGTTGTGAGTAGTCTGGAACCTTGTCCGTAGGCACTAAGCAGATTTGGCTTAGTTCTGAGTTGAATGGTTAGTTATTTGGCAGATTGAGATTCCAGGCAGCTTTGATTAAGCTTGCCGTGAGCCAGTGGGGAAGCAGACTTGTGCAGATTTCTGGTGTCGTGCCCTGATGAGATCTGATTGAGATTTAAGCTGGTTTGAGGTACGGATTGAGCTTCTGTAAACAGCTTTGGGCATGGACATGTTTATATTTCTTGTTGTGAAGTCTGTATGCTGTGATTATATGATTACGTGAGCAGATTGGCTATCCGTGACTTGTTTTATATTATGTTTCACTTATTGATTATGTATGCTATGATCTGAATTATTGAATGACATTCATGTATACATCTTGAGTTTGATATTCGATTAATGACCTGAGTCGAGCTAGCATTTTGATCGACCGGCTGAGTTGTTGCGCCTGAAGGGTCAAATTCTATCATCGGGGTGGTGGCCGACTGAGTTGTCGCGCCTGAAGACCACTGAACTGTGATGGTTGACGGACCTGATGATCACAGACCGAGGATTTCCACAGACTGGGCTGTGCGTGGTTTCGAGGCTCAATTGAGATATGCCAGCTGAGTCGTTGGCCTAGATGATCGATTACCTTGATAGCCATCATGCATTCATAACTTGAAGTATAGTATGTTGCATGATTTGCTGTTTTTAGATGGCTCTTCGTACTGAGGTTTGACCTCGTGTTTTTCCCTGTTTTTGAGCTGCCTTGGTCTGTATTGATCTTGGCAGGTTCTTCAGGTAACCAGGCTGGACAGAGTGGAGTTTCAGCTGGTCGATCCCCTTTTTGATTTGAGTCCCAGTTATATGTATTGATATATTGAGCCAGGGGATGTCCTGTGTCGTTATTTGTATTGGGGATCAATTGTTGATTTTGTTACCTGTTGTGTTGTGCCGCTGTTTGGATTTTGAGTTAAAATACTACTTTGATTACGAACTTATTTTGAAATTGATATTTTGGATCAGACCAAATTCGAAAATTTTATGCCCTGATTTTATTGCTTCCTTGTTATTAGATTAATTGAGTAATTAATCTGTGTATTAGCGCAACGGGCCTGAAAATTATTGTCTATGCCTTGACTATATCCAAATGATCAATCAACACAACCTAGTGGGCCAGAAAAGGCGATATGCTTCGATAGTGTACTAGATACAGAAACAAGGAGTCACTTCTTCAAATGAAGAGAGTGGCTCATGAAAGACAAAATAGAATTTTCCATTATGAATAGAGACACATGAAGAAGTAATAGTTACAATATAGCGTAGTCAATCTGATTGGGGTACAACTTCACTTTTACTCGTGATGCTTCAGTGATTTTTGTCATTTGTTTTGATTGACATGGCAAGTCCATCACCTCTTGTTGGATCTGTATGAACAGATCCAGAATGTGTTTTGAATTACACAAAACCTATTACTGTGTTACTAACATCTCTACGCAGTATGCAGAACATAAATAAGATAGAGAGAAGAGAAATCTTATAAAGGTATGAATATATCAATAAACACAGAAGTGTTCAGACTTGAGAAAGATTAAAGAAGTGAAATCATGAAGAGCAAAGCTTGGAGAAATCTATATCGCCCAAACAGAGAAGTCTGAAATGTTAAGGAGAAGAAATCTGGTGAATTAAGAGAAGTGCACAGTTGAAGTCTAGAGGCATTTAATGGAGAAATCTGCATCGTCTAAAGAAACAAGAAAATCCTGTGAAGAAATAATTAAAGAAACAGAAGATGCGATTATCTGGAATCGCTAATCAGGAGAAGAAATATATGTTGAAGGAGATATCAATACAGAGGAAGACATCTGATGAAGATCGAACAGTAATGCGAAGCAGAAATTTGCGCAGAAAGAAACATGAATTGTTTAGAAAAAGCTTGAAGAAATCTGTTTTGGAATGAATAGAAGAAATCTGGTCTGTGAGATAAACAGAAAGAAGAAAGCAGCGATGATGACGTCACAGAAATCTGGTTTGCTAAATGCAGGAGAAGAAATCTGCTTTGCTTACGTAAGCAAATCTGATAGAAACTTTCGTGTGAAGTCTGAATGAAGAGAAATCTGGTAAGATAAGAAGACGTTCAAGGAAAACAGATTTGATTACATGGACAGCTTTGCTTACGTAAGCAAATCTGATAGAAACTTTCGTGTGAAGTCTGAATGAAGAGAAATCTGGTAAGATAAGAAGACGTTCAAGGAAAACAGATTTGATTACATGGACAGCTTTGCTTACGTAAGCAAATCTGATAGAAACTTTCGTGTGAAGTCTGAATGAAGAGAAATCTGGTAAGATAAGAAGACGTTCAAGGAAAACAGATTTGATTACATGGACAGCTTTGCTTACGTAAGCAAATCTGATAGACAGAAACACATGTAGTCTGATATATCAAAATTAAGAAAGCTGGTCAGGCGTTGCAATTCAGACAAGGAGAGGTCTGAACTTGAACAAGAGCTGAAATCTGGAAGATTTCTAAACCAGTAGAAATTTAGAAGTAATCAATTATATAGTTAGGAATCTGAGGAAGACGTGAATAGATGAAGTCTGTTTTGGAATCAACTGGAAGAAATCTGTAAGATATATTGTGAACAGATCCTATAGAAATCTGATATGAAATCTCGTATGAAGTCTGATCACAAACGAATGGGAGATGAAATCTGGTATTATGTGATGAACAGTAGGGATCTGTTGAACAGTAGAAAATCGAGAAGAAATCTGATCATAAAGCAAGAAGTGAAATCTGTTGTACAGTAGAAATCTGATTGGTTGCAACAAGAAGACACGAAAGAACGAACCAGGTGTGATCAAAGGCAAAGTGAAGACTGGAACGGCTGCTGTTGAATTCAGCAGAGATCTGGATCAAAAACAGAACATTGATTCAGACTTTGCAAGAAAATGAAAAGACCCGATAAGGAAACAGAGAAGTCTGGAGAAAAGCCTGCAACGGGAAATCTGATTAGAGAAATTTGGTGAAGCGTTTCTCTAACAAAGTCTGATGCAGAAGTAGAAGAAGAAGTGCTAACAGAAATTGAGTAAGTTGAAGCATTTAAACAAGACAGAAGAAACCTACATGTGAAGTCTGGAAGAAGGCGATTGTGCAAAAGAAGAAATGCAGCGTTTTGAAAGGAAATGATTTAAACGTCTACTGTAGAAGTTTCAAGAAGCTGTGCAATGAAAGAAATCGATTTTGAGCTGAAATCAGTAGATGAACGAGAGCAAAACAAGAAATTGAAAAGCAGGATATATCGTCGAAGAGAAATTACGAAGTGGCGGCTGAAGCAACAAATATCACAGTGTTGAGCAAAAGATGATTTCAGCAGTAGGCAAGATAAATCAGCAGTTGCGCATATTCACCTGCTGATAGATCAGCAGGTAGCTACAGTTGATTGATTAACCAGCTAATGTTACAAGCAAAACGATGTCGTACAAATAAGTTAAAACGATAGCGTTTTAACTAGCGCATTCAGCAGAAAGAACGCAAAAAGAAATCAGCTGCTGGAAAACATGAATCAGCAGTCGCAAAGAAAAGAAAATTCAGCAGTTGCGCAAAGTTATCTTCAGCAGTTAAATATTGAATAGAAGATGTTTTGAATTACATGACTGCTGAAACATCGACCAATTTGGAGAAACAGATTTCAGTGCTCTACAACATTAAAATACAGGAACCCATCTCTGTATTATTTCGAAGAAGAATGCGAAGAAATATTTCTGGAACAAATCTATGGAGAAGAAGATATACAGTGAAGATTATACAAATTCCAGAATTACAAAAGAACGAATGTTAAAATCAGCAGAAGAAGATAACATTACAGAAGCTGTTGAAATGGAATCAACGCTCAAGATGGAAAGAATCAACGGCTGAAATAAAGTCGCGCTAATTGCCTCAATTCAAGGAAACAAGATTTGTACTATTCTGGGAAATAGTACAATTGACAGAGGAGCGTTGTACGGAAATGGAAAGAAGACAATTTAGCCTTAACAAGCGCAGAAGAGATTGGAATTTGTCTAACGGCCATTTTTGAATCAGAATATATAAGGTGAAGAAATTAAAACAGAGAACAGCTTCTTCACCAACACTATCTCTCGCATCTATTACTGGGATTTCTCACAAACTCCATTGAAAGAACAATCGAGTCCCAGTAACACATCTCGAAGAACATTCCTTTTGTTCTTAACAGATTTCATCTTCGAGATATATCTTCTGGTTTACATTTGTTAACTAATTTGATTGATTCAAAACCAGAAGATTACAGTACTCAATTGTATTAAACTCATTGTATATCCATAGTTGAGTCTGTAACGAGTTGCTGTGTGTAGAAATTCGAATAGCCAAGTCATTTGGTTTTCGCAGTGCATCTGCGTAGGTGATTGTATTGGAGGAGAGACGTCTGTTGCAGTAGTGCGTTGCTAGGAGTCCATACAGGTGCTGCTTGTGTGGTGGGTGTTTGCAGATTGCCTGTAACCATCAAAGTCTTCTAGTGGAATCCTTCCGAGGCGGAAGAAGGGGAGACGTAGGATATTGATATCCGAACTTCCAGAAACAAATTCTCGACTCTCTTTTACTTACGTGCATTACATTTATATTACTGTTCACTGTTCAATCGGTTTTATTCCGCACAAACTTGTTAACCGAGAAAACAGAAGTGACCGAGAGCCTCACAAATCTGGTAACACAGATTTGTGTTTAGCGTGACTTGTTAAAAACAAATTTTAAGGTCTTCGAAAATAAAAAAATCGAAGGAGTTCATTCAACCCCCCCCCTTCTGAACTCCTATTACTTGTTTTGATCCTATTTCTGGGACCATCAATTACCACTTTGCTATGTTCTGTTTTCTCATGCTGTACCAAACTATTTTATCTGATCTTCTAAGCTGATGTAATTCAATCTGTTTCTGTCCTGAATAGACACTTGATCTGTTGAACTAATTTGTCTTTAATCACCATTGAATGGCCTTAGCTGGTTTATACTTTGACCAGCGTAACTGAATACACTGAGCTAGTTTGTCCTTTGACCAGTGTAACTGAATACATTGATCTGGTTTAACCTTAACCAACTTGGCTCTGCTCTGATCTGGTTTTTATATCCAACGTTGTAAGCCCCGTCCAGATCTTGCACCTTTGAGCTGATTAATTCTTTATTTGTCATCACCAAAACTTACGAAATTAAATTCAACAACTTCATTTTGGTCCAACCGTCTGCACCATTTTGAAGAAATGGTGCATCACCAAATATTTTGGTGCAGAGTTTGTTGCTCTGCGCCAAATCTCTATATTTTCTTTTTTTTTATTATACTAACTAATTATTGAAAAAATATATTTATATAAAATAATTTTAAAAAATCAAAATTAATAAATAATTTAATTAATAATTTTTCTAATACTAATAAATATTTAAGGATATTTTTGTTTTTTGTTTTATAATAAAATTTTAACAATTTTTATATAAATTAATAATTTAAATGAACGTAATGAACGTAATGTTCTATTGATTCAAAATATTAATTAATTAAAAGAATATTAATTAGATTCAGTTCCTTCAAAATAACACTGTTTAATTAAATTTTTTATATTAAAGTTATTTATCTATTTTAATATTTATTATAATTATTAATTTATATCAAATTATTGTTATTTTATTATTAAAAATAATAATTAAATATTAATAAT
>KV011837.1:222924-271020 GCA_001598015.1 Dorcoceras hygrometricum
AACAAGATTTGTACTATTCTGGGAAATAGTACAAATTTACAGAGGAGCGTTGTACGGAAATGGAAAGAAGACAATTTAGCCTTAACAAGCGCAGAAGAGATTGGAATTTGTCTAACGGCCATTTTTGAATCAGAGTATATAAGGTGAAGAAATTAAAACAGAGAATAGCTTCTTCACCAACACTATCTCTCGCATCTATTACTGGGCTTTCTCACAAACTCCATTGAAAGAACAATTGAGTCCCAGTAACACATCTCGAAGAACATTCCTTTTGTTCTTAACAGATTTCATCTTCGAGATATATCTTCTGGTTTACATTTGTTAACTAATTTGATTGATTCAAAACCAGAAGATTACAGTACTCAATTGTATTAAACTCATTGTATATCCATAGTTGAGTCTGTAACGAGTTGCTGTGTGTAGCAATTCGAATAGCCAAGTCATTTGGTTTTTGCAGTGTATCTGCGTAGGTGATTGTATTGCAGCAGAGACGTCTGTTGCAGTAGTGTGTTGCTAGGAGTCCATACAGGTGCTGCTTGTGTGGGTGGGTGTTTGCATATTGCCTGTAACCATCAAAGTCTTCTAGTGGAATCCTTCCGAGGCGGAAGAAGGGGAGACGTAGGATATTGATATCCGAACTTCCAGAAACAAATTCTCGACTCTCTTTTACTTACGTGCATTACATTTATATTACTGTTCACTGTTCAATCGGTTTTATTCCGCACAAACTTGTTAACCGAGAAAACAGAAGTGACCGAGAGCCTCACAAATCTGGTAACACAGATTTGTGTTTAGCGTGACTTGTTAAAAACAGATTTTAAGGTCTTCGAAAATAAAAATCGAAGGAGTTCATTCAACCCCCCCTTCTGAACTCCTATTACTTGTTTTGATCCTATTTCTGGGACCATCACCTCTGCATTTCGTACGACTCATACGCTAGATCTAGGGACTGATTGTCACATGCCTGATCCATGGAACTCTGCGTCAAATGGTTCGAAGCTTTGGTGATTTGATGCATCGTATACTGAATTTCTAGATGTGATTCTAAACCTTGGATTTTCTCAACCTACACATGCATATGGACCACTTATGTGTTCCTAATCGATGAGATAATGCCCTGTCTATTGTTTTGTTTGTACCACTTACTCCATTGGATGCATCGTATACTGAATTTCTGGATGTGAATCTAAACCTTGGATTTGCTCAACCTACACATGCATATGGACCACTTAATGTGTTCCTAATCGATGAGATAATTTCCTGTGAGATAATGTCCTGTCTATTGTTTTGGTTGTTCCTACACATGAATACAGACAACTTAATGTGTTCCTAATCGATGAGATAATGTCTTGTGAGATAATGCATTGTATACTGAATTTCTAGATGTGAATCTAAACCTTGGATTTGCTCAAACTACACATGCATGTGGACCACTTAATGTGTTCCTAATCGATGAGATAATGTCCTGTGAGATAATGTCCTGTCTATTGTTTTGGTTGTTCCTACACATGCATATGGACCACTTAATGTATTCCTAATCGATGAGATAATGTCATGTGAGATAATGTCCTGTCTATTGTTTTGGTTGTACCACTTACTCCATTGGGTTTATCTGAGTTTATAATGAACTAAATCTGCGGGTTCAGCAAGTCTGACGTCATGCTTTATCATGGGCTTAAACCCATTTATAAAATTTCGGAGCTTGACATCCGCGTTTGCTCCGATTAACGGAACAAAATAGCATACTCTTTCAAATTTGCGGATATAATCCCGCATTGGCATCCCTTCCTGCTTCAATGTTATAAATTCATTTTGCAGCTCCTTCCTCACATCCACCGTGAAGTACTGCTCATAGAAAACCCTCTTAAACTCCTCCCATGTGAGCAGTTCCAAGTATACCCTCAACTTGGCTCCTTCCCACCATATCATTGCATCTCCCCTCAACATATAGATCACACACCGAGGTCTTTCTTGATCCGTTAGATTCAGATACTTAAATATCACTTTCATAGACTTGATCCAGCTTTCAGCTATTAGTGGATCAGTTGAACTAGAAAATTCCTGAGGTCGTTGTCTCCTAAACCTCTCATGAGGATCTTCACGACTGACCATTCTTTCTGTTGATTGACCATTCCCCTGATTGGTTTGGTCAACCAGTCGTTTAAGTAATTGGGCCATGCTATTAAGGACAGGGTTCATTCCTTCTGTTTCACCTTCTCCTTCTATGGTTCCTCTTCTTCCTATACCTCATCCGGCCATTATCTGTAAGGATAGCCCAAATCCACCACAATTCTATTATGAGAGATTAATATATGTTAGAACATGAAATAAAGCTCACCAATATAGAAGCGGCTGGCAAGAGCTGTCTCAAACTGGAAGAGTGTTTATCTCAAGGACCATACTCTGATACCAATTGTAACGACTGGAATTTTCTAAACTAAAATTAAATAGGTTGGTGTTCGAATTGAAAAGTGCTAAGATTTCGAACTTGTCAAAATTTGATAATTCGATAAACTTCCTGGACTGATTTGCAAAAGAATAGAGATCTCATGCCTTAAACTGAAAAACAGATTGTTTTTATAAACCGTGCGGAATTGTGTACAGATCTGATCAATAAATTAAACGGAACTGTATATACAATCGTTCAGATTTCAACAAACAAGAAATTAGAAATATGTCGTAATACAAAAGCTGTAACTAGAGTTCTGTACAACAAAATCTGAAGATCAAAAGAATAACAATGGAAACTGATGTCCACGATAAACACTTCGTTCCGATCAGCTCTCCACCATCCAGCTTCCTACTGATCATTACCTGCACTCATGAAAACTAGTGAGCCTAAGGGCTCAGCAAGTAAATCTGGAATAACAAAATCATGCAATACAGACAATAATAACTGATACTGTAACTCAAATCTGAAATAGCTTAGCAATAATTAAGCTAATTACGATAAACTATCAAATCTGAAATGATATGAAAGCATAAACACACATGTTCTGAACCATTTCATTTAAAGCTTTGTGATTAAAATCACTTAGCTCTTTCTTTCTTTCTGTGAATTATGGCTAGACATCTGTACATAAGGTCGATTCGTTTGATCAAACTCTGTCAACTGATATCAGGGGGCTGGGTGAAAAAACCCATCTATCGCATATAAAGAGCATACAGTTCGTCAACCATAAATTAGTCCCTTCCGAGTTGAAAGGGGCACACTTGTTCATCAGCCAGCGTCCTCACCCTCTCCATGTGACTGTCTGTTATCTAAGCCATAAGCTGTGTAAATTTTTTTTGTAAAACCATTCTTTCTTTCTGAGCTTCCTTTTCTGTCAAGTACGGTTTACAGGTTTTTAAAAGCTCTGAAGATGTTCTGGAACACTTTGAGAATTCGCTGTGATTCTTGCGAAGATGAAAACTGAAGTCAAATACTCAAATTTGTTCAAATGAATCAACTTGTTCTTTCGAATTGAAGCTAAAAGAATGAAGGATTAAACTGGTGCTTCTATATTTGTCGAAACAGACTTGAACAGATGAAATACAAAATTTGAATCGTACGCTAACATATCAACAAATAAGAAAAGAATCAGATTTGGTCATGTTGAGTTAAGCGTTCAAGGGTGAGAATAGTACTGGGATGGGTGACCTCCTGGGAAGTTTTCGTACGTCAAGCTGCTGACGTTGCGCCGCTTGATCTGGTTGGTCATGTGGGTTGTAAAAATGTGATGACAGATCTTAACGGGTAATACTATCTCTGTTGGGGATAGGGTCGACGGTAGGGGAAGGATAAGACTGATATCTAATGGAATTGAGACAGCACCAGCAGTTAGACACGCACCTTCCCTGACTCACGGGCCTAACAGCCCAACCCTAACGCACATGTGCACTCTATGCTGCCACATTATAAGGAAATAAAGTTGCACCTTGGCTAAAAGCTATAGCTTTAGGGCTAGTGGTAAAGGCTTGGTCCTAAAAATTGGTATCAGAGCAAGGTCAGGGGTTCGAGCCTCCCAATAAGCATTTTCTATACTTCTTTGGGGGGATTGCTGAGTTAAGCGTGCAAGGGTGAGAATAGTACTGGGATAAGTGACCTCTTGGGAATTTCTCGTACGTCAAGCTGCTGATATTGCGCCGCTTGATCTGGTTGACCATGTTAGTTGTAAAAGTATGATGCCAGATCTTAACGGCTAATACTATCTTTGATGGGGATAGGGTCGGCGGTAGGGGAAGGGTAAGACTGATCTCTAAGGGAATTAAGACAACACCAGCAGTTAGACACGCACCTCCCCTGACTCATGGGCCTAACAGCCCAACCCTAACGCACATAATAGGTGCACTCTGCGCTGTCACATTATAAGGAAATAAAGTTGCGCCTTGGCTAACAACTATAACTTTTGGTCTAGTGGTAAGCGCTTGATCCTAACAGGTCTGTTGGTCAACTCAGATTTGTAAAAGTCAACACGATTGAATTAAGTCGTTCACATGCCAATGGTCAATCGAAGTCAACTCAGATTTGGAATTGTCGACACAATCAGACTTGACCATTCGGATTTGGATCAAGAATTCAGACCTGAACTTAAAAATACTTAAAAACGGAATACTGACTCAGAAACATCTCATTATAAAAATCAATTTTGGTTAGAACAACCAAATTTCAAACTTAATATTCGAAACGAATATAAACAACTAAGGTTTCCTTAGTTTGAAGGAATCAAAAAGATCTCAAGAAATTTCTGGAAAATAAATCGAATAAGCTGCTTGTAAGCTACTTTTAAGAAATTCTTAGAAATCTCAAGAAACAACTGGACGAACATCATCAACCATTTTTCTAACAAATTTTCTGAATAAAATCACAATAAACCAATACTTTTTCGTAAAAACAGAACATAAATCTTCTGTGTTTGAAGAACAACCGAAACAACTCTCAAACCTTGAAAACGCATACAATCATGCAAATAGAACGGAATATATGCTTTCATAAGTGTAGCAAGAAACAGAGTTTACTTGTCTTTAATTGCAACACAATTACAACATAAATCTGTCCTGAATCACGTACAATCCGATCGCTTCCCTTGAAAAACTTTGAAACGTTGCTCGGTTTTATCTCTTGCAGAGAGTACCACTTTGAAAAGTATTTTATTTTTGTAATATACTGATGTATTATGTGACTAACATCCTATATATATATAATTTCAAATGCCTACAGAAGAAATACGTTTTATCAATCTGCTAAAATCTTTTTAAAAAAAGTGCTACTCCATTTCAAACAATAATTAAAAGAATGCATACCGAACCATTTTATTTTAAAAGAGGAATAAATAGTTTTTCCTGTATCGGCCAGATAGCCTCTGTAATCACATCTCAAATCTGAAAAATCAATTATCACGAAAGCTGAAATATTACAACATTCCATATAGATCTCTCAATTCCTAGAACTTTCTAATTGTTGCTTAAAAAGTTTCTGGGCAATACATAAACACTTTCACCACACAATATATCATGACTCGTGAGTCATATAGTGGAAGCGCTACATCATCGTCTAGACATTACGATTTTAATTCCAGTGTCAATATTTACGTGTTTGAGGATGCTCGGATTAAATATTTGAGGATGCTCGGACAAGCAACAAATTCACCCATCATAACTCTTGCTAATATTAAATGCATTGAATTAAATGGTCCATAGCAAAACAAATTCTCTCATATCTCATCATTTTATTTAAAATTACTTAAAACCCATACAAATAACAAATATCATTCTAAATCAACAATAGATTGAGATAGAATTTCAAATATTCAAAAATGGTTATCATTTTGAAATTCCGACCAATTCACTAGAATTTCTGTATAATACGAAACCATCTTCTTCCATTACCTGTATTACAGTGGTTCTTACTCACTCTATAGATTTTATAACTTTTTTAATTACTTCAATTTATGGATTTGGTTTAAGTATATAATTATTTTTTGTGATAACAAAATCATCTATAATTCTAATTTGGGTGATAACAAAATTTAAAAAACTAATTATCAGATCAGCCGAATCCATCAACAAGTTTTAGCCAGATCAGATCTAAACTAAATGAGTAACGAAAACTTAGTTATAGAGGAGAGCTTAGAGCAATTCAGAGCAAATCAAGTCAATAGATCAGAACATCAGTTCAGATCATATTAGAAGTGCAGATCAGACAAGCTTGAGTATTCTGAGCAAAACAGACCAGAGAAGCAGATCAGACTAGAGCTTTGTTTGGTATTCAAATTAGAGCAGAGTTTGAGATTTTTTATTTAAGAAGAGCCGTTATAGTCATTGAATAACTCTTGGATAAAATCAGAATATATCAGAGTTAGTAAGGTACGAGTATTACTTGTTTTGAACAAAAAGTGCATTTAATGAAGTAGTACTGAGCACAATACACAATTTAAATACACATTTATTACTTGGAAGCAATCGTACGAGAATTCATCGACTGAGTGTACTGGTAATATTTATTACCATTTAAATTCGAAGACTATCAAAGGAGCAGATTTCATAAAAAGAATGCGAACAAGTTGAGATGCGAAAAACATGAATGAACAAATTCACGAAAGCCATCATAACTCAAAAGCTCTCAAAAAGTTTCAGAAGTTCATATCTTTGTTATTCTTTGTTGTTAGATCTTATGTAACCATTACAACTTAGATCTTAAAGAGAATTAGTCTTACTTTCATTGTTTTTTCATACTAACACTAGAACACACTTTGTGAATAACAGTGCATGTATTGTTATAAGAAGAGATACTAGACGTTCAGATCGGGTGATGCCTGACTGACTGGATTAGGATACTTTGTATCTTATTCAAAGTCTTCTATTCCAGATTGGAAGAATGGGAGACCTAGAAGCTTGGATTCAAGCTCCCAGAAACAGATTCTTTCTCCTATCTGATTTTAGTTTGCAGTCATTTAATTTATCATTATTCGATTGAACTTTTCCCACATAAATTATTTTATTGCTCAAGAGAACAACTGAGGCTGAGTTCTGCTATGAGTTGGTAACTCGAATGATTTGGAAAAATCGGTTTAATGGACAAAATTTTAAAAGAGTTTATTCACCCCCTCTAAATTCCGTGCTGATATTATTCGATCACAAGTGGTTGGAGCAAGGGAAAACTCAGTCCTCGATCAAAATCCTTTTCAAACTCATATTATCTATGGCATCTTTCCATAAGATCTCTATGTTCTCTAAAGAAGACTATAATAACTGGAAAGTTCATATGCAGACACATCTGACAGCTCAAGATGATGCATGTGGTTTGTCATCACTTACGGGTCAATGTGGGTCTTGAAAACGAACATAGATATTGCTATATCATATGGGGATTCACACATGGTAGAGAAGTCAAGATATGAATTAAAAACCGAAGATAAGCGAAAGGACAATCTCGATAATGTAGCAAATAATATTCTTTACAAGACACTGGACAAGAACAAGTTCAGTAAGATCAAAATGTGCACTACAACAAAGGATATTTGGAAGAAGCTTACATAGCTTTGCAAAGGAAATGAGCAAACCAAGGAGAACAAGCTGGTCGTAGCAACCCAGAATTTTGACACAATCAAGATGAAGCCTGAGGAGACAATGACAGAATTTGATGAATGCTTTAGCAGCATATTTATAGAACTCACGACTATTGGAAAGAGTACACCAACAAGAAGATTCTTCTGAAGGTGATGAGAGCTCTTTCCAGAGAGTGGGATGTGAAGACAATGTCAATGACGGAATCCTAGGATCTAAAAAACTTGGAGTTGCAGGACCTCTTTACTGATTGAAGGCAATGAGTTCAAACTAGAAAATAGATCGGAAGGAGAATCATCGACTTCTCAAACTACCAAGGCTGTGAGACCTGAATTTTCATAGATTAATTGAGTTAATTAATCTGATTTAGCACGACCAGATTTGGTGAAATCTGAGTGACCAGTTTTGAGTTGATAGACCTTGTGAGCATATTTGGGTCAGATTTGATACTCAGAACAATTCTGGAAAGTTTGAGAAATTTTGGTTGCAGCGATCAGATTTGAGAGCTGACCGAATTTGAGAGTTGAATCTGGTATCATAGATGTCCAGATGTGAGCTAGCATGCTTCTGTAGCGAGTAGCGTTGGTCTTCAGATTCGGTAGGATCTGAGTGTTTGCGATGCGACACCGTTTGGATTAGTTGGAACAACGCCGTTTAGCATTTCAGATGCGAGTAACGGGTGACGTGTCCAGATGTGAGTGTGGACTCTGTGCGACATCGTTTGGGTAAGTCAGGAACTGTTTTGGCGTAGAGTCAGGTCTGATGTGAGATTCGGATCTGAGCGGGAAATCAGCTTTGAGACTTAGATTGTCATTGGATACTGTTCATCAGATCTGAGCATATTTGGGCGTATTTATTAGAGGACTTGGTCTTCCTTATCCATTATTGTTTCCCGACACTTAGAAATATTTTTCCGTAACCCAACTCTGTCGTGATACCCTAGCTACTGTTCACCGTAACCCTTTTCTTCCGATTGCCGAAGGTAGACAGCTCCGAATGAAGCAAGAGTGGTAGCGTTGGACTCCTCTTGGATAGGCGCTTCTTCCTATACCTCTTTTGGAGACTTTGGAGGAGCTAGAGGTGGATCGCTAAGACATATCCCTTGTGTAGTGTGTTAGCATAAGCGTCGGATCAGTACTTCCGTTCAGGTAGCTCGTTGGGTAAGCGCTAAGATCCTACCTTGTGCTTTTTTTAGAGCCTTCTGTGGTGATAGAAGGATAGGACGGAGCTGGTTGAGTTGTAGCTCCCAGTTCTTAGCTTTCTGTACCTTGCGTCCCTGAGTATAGTTGTTGTGTTGACTTAGTAAGTGCCAGATCTGTGTTGCTCGGGACTCCTTTGTGGTAATTGTAGCTCAGAAGAGTTGAGGTATGGATGTGAGCTTGTTTACAGCCTTGGATTGAGCATGGGTGATTATGCTTGCTGTTGTGTATGCATTGCCTTGTTGCATCTGTTCCTGTGTTGGTTGTTATACCTGTTGCAGACACACATTTGTCATATTGAGTTCAGATCTGTTGTAGCTGTGCCTTGTGTGCCTTGTTGTATTGATTTGTGTGTATCAGGGTGCTTGTTTAGAGTCCGAGCGGGTAACTCCCATGTCCCTCATCTCCCTGCTGGGATCTATTATCCACTGTGAGTCGAGTGGATAGCTCCCACATCTCATGAGTTGGGCAACAGCAGGTGGAGTGATTGTTGTGCACCTGGTACCGTTTGTTGAGATGAGTGGGTAGTTCCCATATACTCACACACCATGGCCACATATGTTCGCATTTGCCTTCGATCAGTGACAGCTTTGAGTTGCCTTCGAGATGCTTGGCTCTCTGCCATTGGTTGTAACCTTCTGTTGTACTCAGCTGTTCATGCATAGCATTTTCATATTACCTGTTGCTTTCCATTAGCTGTTTTATGCTGCTCTCCGTACTGGGGTCTGACCCCATGTACCTTTGGGGCTGGATTTGTTTCTTTTCCTGTTTGTTGTCCAGGTTTCCTAGGTTATTCAGCTGGTCGTGGAGCTGACCCAGCTGGAGGTGTCTCGGGAGGTGGTTAGAGTGTCCCAGTTAGCGTATAGCATATATGTATCATTACTGATAGCCGGGGAGATGCCCTGTGCTTTGTTGTATTCTGTTGTAGTCGTTGTTGACTGGTACTTGTATATGTTGTACTGTTTTACTGTGTTATTTTAAATTGGGATATTTTGAGTATTGCAGTATTTTAGATTATGTTATCTTTCAGGACAAAGAGAAAATTTTTAGCCACTTTTGTATGCTTCCGCTATTGTTTTGCGTGGTTTAGCTCTGTATGTGCACGAGGCCTGACATTTTTGGTATCAGAGCTTAAGCTGAGATAAGCTCGATTTCTTTTGATCACACTTGAGTCTAGGCACAATGTTACTGGTTGCATGTGCATGACTATGTGATTTACTTGTTGTGATATGTATATCTGTGCTGTGTGACATTATTGTTTAGTCCCTTCTTAGATGCCACCTAGACGTGGGGGTAGAGGTAGAGGGCAGATTCCGGAAGAGTCCGAGGGTCAGAACGATGATGCTCAGCATAGTATTCCCCTTTGTAGACGCATGAGACGAGCCGAGGAGGAGGTTGATGAGCTGGCAGCCCATGTGGACGACATGAACTGTTGATGGCGAGGTTTCAACGAATGAATCAGATGTTTAACGGTGATGAGTCTCGTTCCGATGCTGAGTCCTGGTTGCAGCACATTACCGGCTTGTTTGATCGTGTGAGGTACGACGATGAGCGTAGGTTGAGTTTGACTATGTTTCAGTTGAGGAATAATGCGGAGCGTTGGTGGAGAGGCGCTATGAGGACTCTTGAGGAGACTGGTGTAGAGATTACGTGGAACATCTTTTGTACTGCCTTCCGTCTGGAGTACGTTCCAGAATCCTTTGTGAACGCTAGGGAGCGTGAGTTAGATAACCTGGTGCAGGGTTCTTTGACCGTGGGAGAGTATGCCCGGAGGTTTTCTTCTCTTCTTGCGTATGTTCCGCATGTTTCCGGCCGTGAGAGGGCGAAGAGGAACAAGTTATTAGAGGGGCTGAATGAAGATCTGTACTCTTTGGTGTTGGCAAGTTCACCGACTAGCTATGCGGACGTTGTGGACAAGGCTATGGACATTGAAGAGGGATTGCAGAACTGTCGGTCTCGTGTTAGGCCGCAGGGGTGCAAGGTAACCGTCCCGTGGTTTCGGGGGTGCAGCCTTCCCAGACGTCTCTGTCGTCCCAGTATCAGACAGCCCAATAGTCTGGACGCTAGAGGTTCAGGCCTCGTGGTCATCAGTTCAAGAAGAAAGCAGGTTCTAGTTCTTAAGGTTCTGGAAGTTCTAGCAGCGGTAGTTCCAGGGCGAAGTTTTGTGGCTTGTGTGAGGCAGTGTGTTGGATTGCAGGGCGCGTGTAACCTTTGTGGGCAGCATGGGCACTTTGCGAGAGTGTGTCCTTTGGCTGGATCTCAGCACACTGCTGTCCCATCGTAGGGTCGTCCCGATGAATCTTCTAGGGGTCGTTCTTTTTCGGTTCCGCAGCCTAGAGTTGGGGAGACTCTGTATAGGTCGTTTCAGCAGCCTGGACCATCGTGTTTTGGTCAGTCTTCCCAACCTCTTTTCTCAGGACCCCAGCATGCTCATTGAATGCCATGACGAGGGAACAAGCAGAGGGCACGCCAGGAGGAGTGATTGCAGGTACTTGTTCTGTCTTTTACTTCCCTGCACGAGTGTTGTTTGACACTAGAGCATCGTACTCTTTCATTTTTGATGCATTTTTGGTCGAGCATGGTTTGCATACCACTTCTTTGTGTGATGTTGTGTCTGTTGTGACTCCTGTCGACGCGAGCCTATACTCCCAAGAGATTTTGTTGAATGACATTCTGAGGTTTGGTGAGAACGTTTTGGTAGCGAACTTGATTCGTTTGGTCTTGTGGGATTTTGATTGCATCGTGGGAATGGACGTGTTGTCTAACTTTAGGGCCACCGTGGATTGTTTCCATGGAGTTGTGCGTTTTAGTCCCCAGTTTGGTGAGAAGTGGAATTTCTATGGCCACGATTTCCGATCGAAGATTCCGTTAGTCTCTGCTATGGAGTTGTTTGGCCTACTGTCGTTGGAGAACGCTGGATTCATGATCTATGCTTTGGATGCATCTTCGCAGTCGCGCGTGGATCTTAGTGTTGTCCCCATTGTTTGCCACTTCCCTGATGTGTTTCCGGAGGAGATTCCTGGCTATCCTCCGAGGAGGGAGATTGATTTCAGCATTGAGTTAGTGCCTGGCACAGTTTCGATCTCTCGTGCTCCATATCGTTTAGCGCCAGCTGAGTTGAGAGAGCTGAAAATGCAGCTTAGTGACTTGCTGGAGAAGGGTTTTATTCGTCCGAGCATGTCATCGTGGGGAGTTCCTATCCTGTTTGTGAAGAAGAAAGATGGCACGATGAGAATGTGCATCGACTTTCGGCAGCTGAATAAAGCGACAGTAAAGAATAAATACTCTTTGCCGAGGATCGATTACTTGTTCGATCAGTTGCAAGGATCTGCAGTGTATTCTAAGATCGATCTGCGTTCGGGTACCATCAGTTGCACATTTGAGAGCAAGATGTTGCAAAAACTGCGTTTTGTACGAGGTATGGGCATTATGAGTTTTTGGTTATTCCTTTTTGCTTTGACGAATGACCCTGCAGTTTTCATGAATTTGATGAATATGGTCTTTCGAGAGTTCATCGATCAGTTGGTGATTGTGTTCATCGATGACATCTTGGTGTACTCGAAGACTCCGATGCAGCATAAGGAGCATTTGAGGTTGGTTCTTCAGATGCTTCGAGACTCGCAGCTGTATGCTAAGTTTTCTAAGTGCGAGTTTTGGTTAGATAGAGTTGTGTTTCTGGGTCATGTTATTTCAGCAGATGGGATTTCGGTTGATCCCAGTAAGGTGGAAGTTGTGTTAATTGGGAACGTCCTAAGAATGTTTCAGAGATTCGTAGTTTCTTGGGTTTGGCTGGCTATTATCGTCGTTTTATCGAGGGATTTTCCAGTATAGCTAAGCCGATGACGCAGCTGACCCAGAAGGACAGGAGATTTGTTTGGACTGAGCAATGTGAGAACAGTTTCCAATTGCTCAAGGAGAAGCTAACTATAGCGCCAGTGTTGGCTTTGCCTTCAGGTTCAGGAGGATATGTTGTTTGTTCTGATGCTTCGCTTAATGGATTGGGTATGCAGAACGGTCGAGTCACTGTATATGCCTCTCGTCAATTGAAACTGCATGAGACTCGTTACCCAGTTCATGATTTGGAGTTGGCAGCAGTGGTCTTTGCGTTGAATATTTGGCGCCACAATCTGTATGGAGAGCAATTTGTGGTTTATTCGGACCACAAGAGTCTGCAATATCTGTTCTGTCAGCCAGATTTGAACATGAGACAATATAGATGGATGGAGCTGCTTAAGGACTTCGATTGTGATATTCAATACCAGCCTGGGAAAGTGAATGTAGTTGCTGATGCGTTGAGCAGGAAAGCTCAAGTGGATATGCTTGCTTCGATGCAGATTTCGAAGAATTATGAGCATCTTAGCACTACTGGTTGGCGGTTTTAGCCGACTGAGGATTATGTGGTGGTGTCTTCTCTTCGGATTGAGCCACAAATTGTTGCAAGTATTAGAGCAGCTCAAAGGACAGATCCTTCCATCCATGAGTTAAGGCTGAAAGTGAGAGCTGGACAGTTGGAGGACTACACTGTCACATCCGATGGTTGTTTAAGGTTTCGTGGCAGGTTGGTAGTGCCAAATCTGATAGATTTGAAAGAGCAGATCTTGAGAGAAGCGCATTGCAGTAGAAATAGTGTCCATCCTGGTGTAAGGAAAATGTACCATGCCTTGAAGCCTCACTATTGGTGGGCTGGATTGAAGAGCGACGTTGCTGGTTTTGTAGCCAGATGTTTGAACTGTCAGCAAGTTAAGGCTGAAAAGATGAGACCTGGTGGTTTATTGTAGAGCTTAGAAGTGCCCCAATGGAATTGGTAGCACATAGAGATGGATTTTGTCACGCATTTGCCTCGTTCCAGCAGAGGTTGTGATGTTGTGTGGGTTGTTATCGATATATTGTCGAAGTCTGCTCATTTCATTCCCTGCAGTATGACCTTTTCTTTGAAGAAATTGGAAAATTGTACGTGGATGTTGTGGTACGATTGCATGGAGTGCCTGTGTCTATTGTCTCAGATCATGATCTGAGGTTTACTTTCAGGTTTTTGAAGAGCTTGCAGACATCTATGGGTACTAGATTGGCTATGAGTACCGCGTATCATCCCCAAACCGATGGCCAATCTGAGAGGACTATCCAGATATTAGAGGATATGTTGAGAGCTGTGTGATGGATTTCGGTGGTATCTGGCAAGATTCGTTGTCCTTGGTTGAGTTTTCTTACAATAACAACTACCAGATCACGATTGGAATGGCACCATTGAAGCATTGTATTGCAGGAAATGCAGATCTCCGATCTATTGGGAAGAAGTTGGGGAGAAGCAACTGTCTTCTCCAGAGTTTGTGCAGCAGATGAAAGATCAAGTGGATTTGATTAGAAAACGTATGAAAGCTGCACAAGATCGTCAAGATAGTTATGCGAATAAGAGGCGTAGGCCGTTGGAATTTCAGGTTGGTGATCAAGTGTTTCTGAAGGTTTCTCCGTTTCGTAGCGTGATGAGATTTGGTCTCAAGGGAAAATTGACTCCTTGTTATATTGGACCGTATGAGATCTTAGAGAGAGTTGGTCCTTTGGCTTATCGTTTATTGCTACCATCGGATCTATCTTCCTTACATGATGTGTTTCATGTTTCGATGTTAAGAAAGTATGAGCCAGATCCTTCTCATGTGTTGAGAACTGACAAGGTGGAGCTAGATAGAACTTTGAGTTATGTTGAGTATCCCTTGCAAATTCTAGACTGGAAGGAGAAACAGCTGAGGAATAAGACCATTCCCTTGGTGATGGTCCAGTGGAGCAAACATGGTAGGGAAGAAGCTACGTGGGAACTGGAAGAGAAGATGCAGCGTGAGTAGCCGCATATGTTTGAGTAAGCGCTGTATCAGATTCCAGTAGCTAGTTTGTTTCTTGTTGTTTTCCAGTAGTTGTTTGCTTGTCGTTGTTTTCCAGTTATTTTGAACTCTTGGAGTTAGTCTGCATTGAGCTTCTGTTGTGTGATAGCTCGTGTTGTTGAGTTCTGGGTTTTCTGGAATTGTTTGATTTCGAGGACGAAATATTGTTTTAGTGGGGGAGGAATGTGAGACCAGAATTTTCATAGATTAATTGAGTTAATTAATCTGATTAGCGCGACCAGATTTCGTGAAATCTAAGTGACCAGTTTTGAGTTGATAGACCTTGTGAGCGTATTTGGGTCAGATTTGATACTTAGAACAATTCTGGAAAGTTTGAGAAATTTTGGTTGCAGCGATCAGATTTGAGAGCTGACGGGATTTGAGAGTCGAATCTGGTATCGCAGATGTCCATATTTGAGCTAGCGTGCTTCTGTAGCGTAGCATTGGTCATCAGATTCGGTAGGATCTGAGTGTTTGCGATGCGACACCGTTTGGATTAGTTGGAACGACGCCGTTTAGTATTTCAGATGCGAGTAGCGGGTGACGTGTCCAGATGAGAGTGTGGACTCTGTGCGACATTGTTTAGGTAAGTCAGGATCTGTTTTGGTGTAGAGTCAGATCTGATGTGAGATTCGGATCTGAGCAGGAAATCAGCTTTGAGACTTAGGTTGTCGGTGGATACTGTTCATCAGATCTGAGCAGATTTGGGTGTATTTATTAGAGGACTTGGTCTTCGTTCTCCATTCTTGTTTCTCGACACTTAGAAATATTTTCCCGTAACCCAACTCTGTCGCGATACCCAAGCTACTGTTCACCATAACCATTTTCTTCCGATTTCCGATGGTAGACAGCTCCGACTAAAGCAAGAGTGATAGCGTTGGACTCCTCTTTGCTAGGCGCTTCTTCCTATACCTCTTTTGGAGACTTTGGAGGAGCTGGAGGTGGATCACTAAGACATCTCCCTTGTGTAGTCTGTTAGCATAAGCGTCGGATCAATCCTTCCATTCAGGTAGCTCGTTGGGTAAGCGCTAAGATCCTACCTTTTGCTTTGTTTAGAGCCTTCTGTGGTGATAGAAGGATAGGACGGAGCTGGTTGAGTTGTAGCTCCCAGTTCTTAGCTTTCTGTACCTTGAGTCCCTGAGTATAGTTGTTGTGTTGACTTAGTAAGTGCCAGATCTGTGTTGCTTGGGACTCCTTTGTGGTAATTGTAGCTCAGAAGAGTTGAGGTACGGATTTGAGCTTGTTTACAGCCTTGGATTGAGCATGGGTGATTATGCTTGCTGTTGTGTATGCATTGACTTGTTGCATCTGTTCCTGTGTTGGTTGTTATACCTGTTGCATACACGCATTTGTCATATTGAGCTCAGATCTGTTGTATTGTGCCTTGTTGTATTGATCTGTGTGTATCAGGGTGCTTGTTTAGAGGCCGAGCGGGTAACACCCGTGTCCCTCATCTCCCTGCTGGGATCTGTTAGCCACTATGAGCCAAGTGGATAGCTCCCACATCTCATGAGTTGGGCAACAGCAGGTGGAGTAATTGTTGTGCACCTGGTACCGTGTGTTGAGATGAGTGGGTAGTTCCCATATACTCACACACCATGGCCTGTTCGCATTTGCCTTCGATCAGTGACAGCTTTGAGTTGCCTTCGAGATTCTTGGCTTTCTACCATTGGTTGTAGCCTTCTGTTGTACACAGTTGTTCATGCATAGCATTTTCATATTACCTGTTGCTTTCCATTAGCTGTTTTATGCTGCTCTCCGTATTGGGGACTGACCTCATGTCCCTCTGGGGCTGGATTTGTTTGTTTGCCTATTTGTTGTCCAGGTTTCCCAGGTTATTCAGCTGGTCGTGGAGCTGACCCAGCTGGAGGTGCCCCGGGAGGTGGTTAGAGTGTCCCAGTTAGCGTATAGCATATATGTATCAGTACTGATAGCCGGGGAGATGTCCTGTGCTTTGTTGTATTCTGTTGTAGTCGTTGTTGACTGGTCCTGTATATGTTGTACTGTTGTACTGTGTTATTTTAAATTGGGATATTTTGAGTATTGCAGTATTTTAAATTATGTTATCTTTCAGTCAGGCCAAAGCGAAAATTTTTAGCCACTTTTGTATGCTTCCGCTATTGTTTTGCGTGGTTTAGCTCTATATGTGCACGAGGCCTGACAAAGGTGCGAGCTGCAATAGAGGAAAGCCCTGACAAAACAGCCAAAATATCATAGCAATGGCACCGTGTCCCTATTTGTTAACAATAGAGGAAAAGCCTCACAAAACAGCTGAATATCATAGCAATGGCACCATGTCCCTCTTCGTTACAAAGTTTGGAAAATTCATGAGAAGAAAAATTTCCCTAATTTTTCAAAAAAATCACATAAAAATGAAAATACCACTACTGACCTTAAATATGGCAGGCAAGTCAATTTGCAACTGACTGCACCTAGCCGAAGAAAGATGACAAGAAGTCATCAGATCGGAAGCACGACAAAAATGACAAGTTATTCAGGAAGTGGTGTGATCAAAATTTGCTTGTATCAGCATAAAGCAAAGGAAATTGGGCTAATTCAAATTCAGATGAAACACTTCCAGTAGATCACCTAGTGAAAGTGAAAAAAATGAAGTGCATTGCTGATGGAAAATGATAACGAAGAGATATTTGAGTTTTCAAGTACTGAGTTTATAAGAGAGGATCTTATCTCAGTAATAAAAAGAGATGGTTCATGAGTACGAGAAGCTATCACGAGCATTTGAAGATGTGAAATCTGAAAACAGAAGTCTGATAGATAGATTAATGACCCGAGTTGTGCTATCTTGGAAATGAGACAGTCTACGGACACAGTTAAGTAAGCTGATAACGAAAAATTAAAACCGTGAACTAAGTATGAAGAGATAATTGCTGAAGATTAATTCAGTTGGTGAGTTCCTAGATTAAGTCTTCTGTTTCACGCAGTATGCTGCATGAGACTCAAAAAACCACTTAATGATAAAACTAGTTTGGGTTTCAATTGTGATGAGAGAAGCTCTAGGGAGACCTGTACCCAGTCAGGTTTGGCTAGGAAAAAAATTCAAAATGGTAAATTTTGTTGAAGTCATCATGAAACATGATATGGCATGATGATCAGAACGACACTCAAATGAACTCTAAAGGGAAACATGGAATAGGATATGTTAAGCAAAAGGTTCCAAGCCGAGCTGGTTAAAGAACATACTGAATAATATTGGAGTGAAATCCAACCCTTGTTCTCCCGATTTGAATCAACAGAGGCGTAACTTGAAGAAGGCAAGCCAACATCGAAGCAGAATGGTTCAGAAGATAAACGATCTAAATGAACAGAATGTAAGATAAAATCTCAACAGATCATGCACTGGTTTTGCACGAAATTTCAGGATGCAGATAGTGGAAAAATTTCAGAGTTATTCAAATGTGGGTCTCGAAATGGGTAATCCAATCTAAACCCAAGTAAAATTGGGTACCAAAAGTCTATTTATTGTTTGCAGGTCTGCAGAGGAGAGATATTAAGAAGATCCACCTAGTATCTTGGCGGTGAATTCTCGAGACATATGATAGGAGACTCCAAGATATTGACAGGAATCAAACAAACCAATGGATAAAATATCACATTCGGTGACAACTCGAAAAGGTGAAACTATGGGCAAGTGTAAGAATGTTGATAGTAACATTATCATTAAAGATGTGTTATTAGTAGAAAATTTGTGCTACAACTTTATTAAAATTAGTCAACTATACGATAATGATTGTATTGTTAAGTTTCACAAACACACTTGTACAGTTTAGAGCCCAGAAGGGATGATTGTTTATGCTGGACGCACAAATCTCTAAACACCTATAAGGTGAACTGGTTAGAGCAGCTGGTAGTTGAACTTACATGTTTAATTGCTGATAGTTCTAAATCACGGTTATGACATAAACATGTGAATCATATCAATTTAGCATGATTTTGTGATAGGCACAGTAGAAAAAACTTTGTTTAAATTCGTTAAGAATAAGCACGTTTTATTAGTGCAAGTTTATGTTGATGATATTATTTTTGGATCGACTAACCCCAAGCTATGTCAGAAGCTTTCAAAGTTAATGCGGGACAAGTTTGAAATGAGCAAGATGGGAGAGCTGATATTCTTTCTTGGACTTCAAGTGAAACAGCTTGAGAACGGAATCTTCATTAGTCAAACAAAATATATGAAAGAATTGCTAAAAGTGTACGGGATGCAAAATTGTTCAGCAGCAGCTATCCGATGAGTGCCACTATCAAACTCGATAAAGATGAAGCTAGAATTGTCATTGAGGTATTTTTGAATCGCGGTATTATAGTCTCTTTGATTTACTTAACAGCCAGTAGACCAGATATCATGTTTGCTGTTAATTTGAGTACAAGATTTATCGATCCATTAGATATATTGGAAAGAATTGGGACGTTAGCTTATCGATTAGCATTACCTCCACACTTATTAGCAGTGCATAACGTGTTTCACGTATCAGTTTTGAGAAAGTATATTCCTAATCCTTCACATGTGTTGAGTTATGAGCCGACGTAGCGTGCACCTAATCTGAGTTATGAAGAAGAGCTAGTGAAGATTTTTCTTAGAACAGACAGATGTTAAGAATAAAATTTAAGTTTTGTTGATAACAACTACAAGAACCTGACTAGGTTAGGACGTCATAAATCAGCTCAGAGCTTGTCGATCATCTAAGAGCGTGCAGATCAGATTAGAACGAGGCATATCAGCTCAGAGCATGTTTAACAGTTTACGGTGATGCATTTCAGCTTAAAGAAAGCAGAACATTTTACAGCATAGCTATTCATCTCAGGACGATGCAGATCAGCTCAGAGCAAGTAGAACAACTCAGGACATCGGATTTCAGCTTAAAGCAAGTATATCAGTTCAGAGAGTCGCGATTCAACTCAGAGCAAGAAGATCGGTTTAGTATTGAGTATCAGATCAGACCTGGAAAAAGGTTCAGTTCAGCAGAGAACAGCTCAGACAGTTTTGGATCAGATCGCAAGAGGAAATTACATTTTTTCACGTAACAACTTAGAACGTACAGACATCAGTTAAGACGTGAATCTATCACATCAGATCAGATCAATCAGGTGCTTAATTACTGGCTAAATTACTGGATGCTTTTTCTGGAACTAACAATATCTTTCCTGTGATTCTGGTATGAAGAAAGGCAAGTTCTTCAAAGGTGTAATTAAGATCAACTAGACAGTACAACAAATCATTTGAAGATTGATAGGGCTGAAGATCTCTATATATAAAGAACAATGAACAAAAGCAAAAGAACTTTTGAATTTATAACAATGCTCATGAACAACCTTTATGCGCTATACCGTTACTCTGCAGAAATTAGATTGTGCACAAAAGATCACTGTTCATGATATTATTCATTACAACCTTGCTCCCAAAAGCATTATATTCATTCATTCTGATATGTTAAATTAACGGTTGTGTTTATTTTTACAAAGGCGGTATTTTGTTCGTACGATGAAAATTATCAATTGTCTTTTTAATTCAAAACCCGCCTATAGATGCTTGACACGTGCTTTGTTAGATCAAGTCCGATGCAACCTACATTGTCTCTCACTGGTTTAAATTCCTTTTATACTCTATCTCATCTAACCCTTCAATTACGTTTGCACTTGTGTATTATTGTTTCTTGCAGATTTTCTCTCAATCTCTCCGCATTCCACAACACTCAGCAAACCAAACAGAAATGGATCTTGTTTTTGTTCAAAATTCACTTCAGGTAAATTTCAAATCAGTTCTCAGCCTCTTCAGCGGTGGGATGTTGAAGGTTTTTCAAGCTCTGGAGTCGTCTAGAGGCTTTCTGGGTTGTTCGGCTGTAATTTATGAAGAGGATCTTCAAGTGTTCTTTGCAACTGCTAAAGTGAAAAATGACATTGTGGTCAGCACGGTTGGAGGAATCCAGGTGGTTAATATAGAAGATATGTTTACTGAGTCGTTTTAGTTGCCAATTGAAGAGCTGGTTGCAGTGACTGGGTTTCCAATTGGGAAGGTAACTCAAATGAAGTTGGAGTTTCCAGATTCAGGGGTGCCGGTGAGAAGCTCCTGTAAGAAGAAGACGATGAAGGTATAATATTGGCTGTTGAATGATATTCTCGCAAAATCCCTCACCGCCAAAGCTGGTTCATTCGATGATGTGACCCAGGAAAGATTTGACATGATGGTGGCTATCATGGGGGCATAAAGCTGAATTGGAAAAAAATCCTCTTTGGAATTTTGAAGGTCATGGTCGACCCAAAGACCTGTTAGAGTAGGTGCCCAACTAGCCAACTTGTGGCGTGTGGATTCTTGTTGACTCTATGTAAAACAATCTTTATTAATAAATTTGCATTTATACGGCATTGTTTATCTTCATTATTATGATTACAATTGTTGGATAAAGACCTTGAATGTACCATAGTGTATGTTAGATATGATAGTGGATTTGATGACTATCATGAAACACATCTACTAATCATTGTGTATTCTAAACTAGTTCCTAGTCGATTGGACCGTCCAAAAGAGGATATGGGCCGCCCGAGCTTGAGACTAGCATCTGCGATGCGAAGTACCACGTTTCATTGGTAGGGAACATAGTGATGTTCTGAGCATGCAGATGGATAGTAACCTAGTGATCTATCGAACTACCCTCGTTTGGAATTTCCAAGTGATTATCATTTGTCGAGTGGATTAAGTCCGAGGTCTTGGTTATACATATTAGTTCTCACTACTCGAAACTTCATTGAGACTCTACATGATAGGTACTTCACTTTGACCCGTTTACGGACTCAGCTGGGGTCATCAGGTGACGGGATTGGGTGAGGTCCCGATGCATGTAGGAGTCGATGATTCGTTATCAAGGATTCATCGCTCGCCCTTGTACGTGGATATCCTATGCTATCTAAGGAGATAATATTGTGACAAATCTCTGGCCAGAGTACTAGATATGTTTTAGGTAAATGGGTTTACCTAGAACACATGCGATGTCACTATTTGATCTTCGAGATGTATGCATGACTATCGGATCTCTAGAGACTCTTGATTTACCAATGATCTTTGATCCGATCGGGATATTTGAGTTGAAAGGATTGTACTTTACGCTAACCATGGCCGACTGGTTCTTGCAGGCACTATCAGTGACACCTAGGGGATCATGGGGCTATGTTGCTAGACGCTTTACCATGATCCTATGGGTAAGTACGAAAATGTGTTTTTGGAGTCACAAATGTTGTGAGCCCACAGCTAGTTGTATCCCTGAACCATTGAGGGTCACACAAGCACTGATTTCTCAATTCTCGTACGAAAATTAAGCTCAATTTTTTGAGTATAGTAGGAGGAATGATGGAAGTGTGACTTCTTAAAATTAACTAGGGGTAGAAATGTTATTTTCTTAAATTAACTTGGACCAGTATGACTATCCTTAAAGCTGATAGAGGCCTAACTGCTACTTTGGATTAGGTGATCTTAAAAATATTTTCACATCATAATGTTCAGTTTTATAAACTGTGTAGATCGGCCGATCTGATCGTCGATCGAGATTATGATGAAGCCACAACGATGGACTTGAAACCAATGTTCCTTGGGTCTGGGCCTGACCCAGGCCCATTAACCTGGTTTAAACCTATGTAAAATCTATAAATGGGACCCTGGGATATTCAGTTTTACTCGCACCAAAAAGTTGTATTAACAACTATTAATCTGGGTTGAGAACTCTCTCCCCATTAGTTATAGGTTTCCTTCTCCTCCTCCTTTCCTTTCACAGACGTCGCCGCCCGCCGTCGACGCCGTCGCCGCCCGTTCCGATCTTCTTAGTGAGGAGATTCCGTTAGTGAAACTTTCTTTGGTTTTCTAGTGCAAACCAACAAAGGAATTGAGATTTCGGTCGTGGACCGGATTAAAAGGCCAAAGCTATTCAACCGTTGAAGTGCCAATTCCCTCGTGGAACTGGTCGGAGCCAGACACCTAGACGTCGGTAAGGTAATCTTATAAACATCCTATGAATTTGTAGATCTTGATTTCGTGTATTCACCGTTCTAGGGCTTCAATTTTAATTCTTCCGCTGCGCCCCGGGAGCGGGATCCGGATCCATCGCTGCACCAACAGTGGTATCAGAGCATAGGCTTGGATCTGTCAATACAATGTATCTATCTAAATTGCATAAAAAATCTCGTTTTTCAAAAGAAAAAAAAAATTTTCCGGCCGCACGCCGTTGCCCACCGCCTCCGCCCGCCGCGCGCATGTCTTAGCTACCTCCGCGTGGACGTTGCGAGAACGTCCCGCATATCTCGCATGGGCGTTGAGCGCAGATGCTGCAGAGACGTTGCGGGAACGTCCGCACATCCCCCACGGATGCCCCTGCACGCACATATCGGCCTCCCGTGCGTGCAAGGGGTTGCGCGTACTGGATGTCCTACCTGGGCGCACGGTATGCGCAGCAGGACACTCATCCGTACGCGCTGCGGCGGAATTTGATTCTTAGGATTTTTCTGGGCCTATCCCGGGCGGTCCGACGGGTTTTTGGACCGATAATTGCTATCGAGCTTTTTGGTTGGACAAAAATTATTTTTGAAAAATTTGAGATATTGGACCTAAAATTATTTTAAGCCCAAAATTATTTGATGTAATTACAATAACAAAATATGATTTTATTTTTAAAATATGATTTTGTTGGATAAAATAAAATTGGATTTGATTATTTTATTCATGTCAATTAATTTGATTAATTGAATAAATAATATTGTTTGGGATGATTGAGAGTCATGTCCAATATGTTAGGTTTACATTTCTTGATTTTAATATTGTTGAAATCATATCAAAATGGTTTATGACCCGTTCTCATCGCTTTAAATGTATCACTATTTGTCATAGATATTTAAATATAAATACTAGATTTAGTGGGATGATAATTTTGAAGATGGTGGAGATGATGATCAAAGATATTGAAAATTGAAGACATGTACAACTAGAAGGTTATGTAATAGGATTGTATTTGCATACTGCATATCACCTAGGATTGGACCTAGATCCGTGATTGGCAACCACGGATCGCATAACTCTCTCTTATCGATCATCACAATTATATATGTGATATATATCTGTTGAATCCACAAATTTTAAATTTGATTTAAAATTATTGAGACCAAATTTCAAAATTAAAATCCCTCATTTTACATTTGATTTAAAATTTATATCAAGATTAAAAGTTTCATGATTAAATTGAAGGAACTTAGTTTATTGATAATTATGAGTAAATGTGACAAAACGTGATCTAAGAGAGTCCTTCATAGACTGACTTAAATATGGCTGGTACCGGCTAGTCTCACTGAGGGGCGTTGCTTTCTTAGGAAGTTGGTTTTTAAGTATGCCTTAACCCCTCCAACTACCTGGAAGCACTCTTAGAGAATGTTAATCCATGACTTCTAAATTGATTTTAAAATAAAATTTTATTCGATCAGATCATAAAGCTAAGGGATTTAAATATTGTTTAAAATTTCCTACCTTCCATCAATAATTTTTGTACGTCGATGCTACCCGCATACATAGCCCGACTCATATTATTGGGAGGGTTCTGTGTGTCGAAAAGTTGTACACGTCATTGACACTTGCTGTGAGTTGTATGGAACTCCCATGACGTTGGCTCATATTATTGGGGACGTTAGGGCGACCGTCGATTACAACTCAACATTGATGGGTCATCTTGACACGTGATAGTAATCGACGTCATATTATGTTAGATTTGTTTTTCCAGATCAGAATCTAAGTTTTGATTCACACAAAATCTGTTACTATTATACTAACGATTTAACTTAAGTGCACAGGTTGAGCTGAAACATATAGACGCGAACTGGACAAGATCGGACACGAGCTGGAACAGTACGCTGATGTCGTTCACATGTCCAAACTGGAACAGTGAGGGGACGCCCGAGCTGATACATCAGAGGACATGTCTTAGCTAGAAAAGTAAGGGAACGACCAAACTAATCTAGCAGTAGACAGACAAGCTCAGAGACAAGCTCAAATACAAGCTTAGAGACCAGCCCAGAGTTCAGCAACCAGCTCAGAGAACAGAGACCAGCTCAGAGCAAAGCAGTTTGAACACAAGTATTGTGGAGATTGTTTTTCAAAGTTCAAACTGATTTGTTGTATTGTCAAATACGCAGCTCACAGAGTTCAGAAGTCACCAATGGTTGCTGCAGCGCATTTAATGAAAAGGAGCTTAAAGTCAACAAAGCCTGCTAAGCATTAAAAGACACAAGGTACATCTATGTCAGAACTTTTTCAAAAGCCTTTTCAACTGTTACACTTTTGTGTCCAACGGATATATTTGCACAGAGGCTACATAAATCAGTAGAAAGCAGCCAGAAAAATATACATATACAACGACAGAGAAAAACAAGTGTAGAGAGGCACAAAACAGAGGGAAGAAAACAGAGAAAACAGCTTTCACAGAAGCACTTCCCAGTGTGTGAGAATACACTTGAGAGAGTGAGCTTACACTGTAAACTTCTCACACACAGATTCACTCACATATGAGAGCTGAGAGCTTAATTGTTTAGTTGAGTGAATCACAAACACAAACTTCCATTGTAGTCTTTGGACAGAGACGTTAAACAAGTCCTTATAGCCTTTCTCACAGAGGCGTAAAAGAAGTGAGTTAGACACACGCAGCTTGCGGGCTGGTGTACAGTGGTGGTTTCTAGGAGTTCTTGCGACTGCTTGTCGTAGGAGTGTGTTGCAGCGAGGGTCGCTGTAATCAAATCCTTCTAGTGGAATCCTTCCCGATTGCGAAAGAAGGGGAGACGTAGGAGAGTCAGCTCCGAACTTTCATAAACAAATCTCTGCGTATTTCTTTACTGCTTTATGCATTCACATACATACGCATTGTATGTTTGTTTACCGCACCTAAAACTGTTTAAAAAGATTTTGATTATAAGAGTTCAGTTTGATTTATTTCCGTATGATTTTAATTCATTACTCAATATGTTCTCGGTGCACAAATATTCAAGAACACTAAGCTATTGCAGCTCAAGTTATAAGGAAACCAGATCACATATGGTTAACCAGCTCACAGAGCCGCTGGGGTGCTTCATGCGCAATCTGGTTCCAGCGTTGCATGCTGCTTGTTTTCTGAAAAACTTCTAAAATGCACGTAATGTTAGGATAAAAAATTTATGGTTTTGGTGATAACAAAAGTTAAGTTAAATTTGGATAATCAGACGCAATTTGTAGTAGTTGTGAATCCAGACGATAGGCTTATCCAGACGGTGGCTACAGTATATCAGTTTTGGGGTGAAACCAGTCGTTAGCTACAGTGGAGTGGTAAATCAGTCGATGGGTTATCTAGGCGAGAGCTATAGTGAATCAGTCTTGGTATCGAATCAGTTGCAAGCTACAGTGGATTGCTTAACCAGATGCAAGCTACAGTGGATTGCTTTACCAGACGCAAGCTACAGTGGTTCGTATTATCAGACGCAAGTATTTGAGTGTTAGCGTATTGTGATAAAGATTGAAAAACGACAGCGTTTGAATAAGTTGGAACGACAGCGTATTGGAACCAGTCGAGAGCTACAGTAATTTGTGAATCCACTCGTTGTTTTGATACCAGACGCAGTAATCCAGACGTTGGAGTGTTTATTGATGTATAGCGTAAACTACGTCGTTTTGATAAGTTGAAACGACAGCGTTTGGTTTAACGCTAAAAATCAGACGGTGGATTTTGAAAGGAAACCAGTCGTTGCACTCTCAAGCATATTCCAGTCGCAACATGTTATTCAAAGATGAAGAAATTTCAGGCGCAAGCGATAAAGAAATTCAAATACGATTGTTTACTCAAATTGGAAAAGATTAACAGAATCGTACAATTGCCTGGAATTTAGGAGACAACGTCTGTACTATTTGGGTAAATATTACATATTTATAGAGGTTGTTATACGGTTATTGCACAGATATGGAAATCGACAAATTAGCTCTGACAGTGTGCAATTTACCTTGTAGTGAAGCAGAGAATACGGTTACGAATTATCAGAATTTCAAAAATGATTTTATTTCCTTAGCAATTCAAATGACCGTTGAGCGAAGAATATAAATACCAGAAGTTTTGAATCGAAGAACACAACTCTCGCTTTTGCTATTGCTGAAACTCTGCCGAATTATTATTGAGCCATCCCTTGTTGAAGTTATTCAAAAAGCTCAAAGACTCGAAGAACTTTCCCGTTGATCTTCAGAGAAAAATACCTTCAAGTCATCCTCTGGTTCACATTGTTGAATCGTGTTTCTTTGTTTAGAAACCAGAGGATTTTACAGCACTCAAATTACTGTATCATTGTTATTATCATTATTGAGTCTGTAACAAACGTGCTCTTAAAAGCCGTCCAGAAACAAACTATGTCCCTCTATCTCTTTACATTTACGCATTTATTTATTGCTTACTGTTCATAAATTAATCGGTTTCATTCCGCACTTTTTATTTAACCGAGAGATTTGCACTTAACTGAGATACCTCAAGTTTGGTAACACGGACTTGAGTTAAGCAGCGCGTGTAAAACGTTTTGAAAAGAATTTGAAATAGAAAAATCGAAGGAGTTCATTCAACCGCCCCTTCTGAACTCCTGTAGTTGTTTTGATCCTATCTTTGGGACCATCAATTGGTATCAGAGCAGGCGCTTCTCAGTTATTGAACAGTTATTACTTGTGCGTTATATTATCTCAATATGTCGATCTCTCACAACAAGATTCCTATGTTTTTCAGAGAAGATTATGACGACTGGAAGATACGAATGCAAGCGCATCTGGCTGCTATGGATGACGAAATGTGGACTGTTATCACTGAAGGGCCATTGAGGATAATGAAGCCCAATCTGGCGGTTGTTGTAACAAATGGCGAGCCTCGGTATCTTGAGAAAGCCAAACATGAATATACAAATGATGACAAGAAGAAAACAAACCTAGACAATGTGGCCAGGGACATCCTATACAAGACGCTGGACAAAGACAAAAACATGTTCAGCAAAATCAAAAGAAGAAAACAAACCTAGACAATGTGGCCAGGGACATCCTATACAAGACGCTGGACAAAGACAAAAACATGTTCAGCAAAATCAAAATCTGTGCCACAGCCAAAGACATCTGGGAAAAGCTGGTCCAGATATGTGAGGGAAGCGACGAGACAAAAGAGAACAAGTTGACCGTCACTCAACAGAAGTATGAGTCCATCAAGATGAAGGACGGAGAAACAATGACAGAATTCGACGAAAGATTCAGCGCTGTAGTGATCGAGTTGAACAGTCTTGGAAAAGAGTACAGCAACAGAGAGCTAGCATTGAAAGTCATGAGAGCGTTACCCAAGGAGTGGGACGTGAAGACAATGGCAATGAGGGAATCAAAGGATTTGAACAAACTGGAGCTTCACGATCTGTTCGCAAACTTGAAGGCATATGAATTTGAACTCGAGACAAGATCTGAAGTACCATCCACATCTCAGCCGACGAAAGCATTGGCAGCGACTACTACTGAACAGTGCTCTCCAAGCACAAGCAAGACGGCGGATCAACTAAGCGATGACGTCATGTCCCTCTTCATTAAGAAGTTTGGAAAATTCATGAGAAGATCTTTCCACCCTTCCTCTCCTTACAATAATTTTAATAAAAATGATAAATCTGTATCTGACATGAAATGTTTCAATTGTGAACGACCAGGGCATTTTGCAGCCGAGTGCAACAGGCCCAAGAAAGATTATAGATACAAGCGAGAGGACAAGAGGAGTGATGATCGATACAAGAAGGAGGAGCGATACAAGAGAGATGAGGAAACTGATGAAAGAGCTGTTGAGAGATCCAAGGAGCGATCCAAGGACAGGCGGATGAGAACAAGAAGTGACAAGAGACCCAGCCGCAATCATGATCGCAAAGTACTGGTGGCTGAGGAAAGCACAAAGAGCTGGGCGGACACTGACTTAGAATCTTCATCCAGCAGCTCCTCATCAAGTGACAGTGAACAGGAGGAAGTTCATTGCCTTATGGCTGATCAAACTTCAGACGATGAGGTATTTGATTTCTCAAACATTGAATTTACACGTGAGGATCTAGTTCAGGCACTGAACGATATGGTCCATGAGTACAAGAGCTTATCTCACACATTTGAGGAAATCAAGGCCGAAAACGCAAGTCTGAAAAATAGTTCAGCAGAATCGAGTTCTAACGAGCTTGAGGATACTGAAAGTTTAAAGACTGAGTTGAGTAAGCTGAGAATAGAGAATGATTTGTTGAGAAATGAATCCAGTGAGCTCAAGGCTGAAGTTGAAAAATTAACTAAATAAATGAGCTCATGGAATCAATCGCCTCGTGCTCTCCACAAGCTGCATGAAATCCAAAAATCAGTGCACGATAGAACTGGTTTGGGCTTCAGTTGTGGTGAGAGCAGTGAAGGAGAGACAAGTACTCAATCACAATCAGCATATGACAAGTTCAATAAAATGAGCTTTGTCAAAGCCAATGTGATATATGACTATTTTGAGTCGATAACATTTGATGACCAGAACTCTCCAAAGCTGAACGATAATGGAAAGGCTGGTATCGGCTTTTCAAAACCTGAGAACTCCAAGCCAAGCTGGCTAAAGAAAAAATTGGACAAAGATAGAGAAAGCTGGTCGAAAGTCATTTGTTCCTAACCAGCCATGGCGTAGTTCAACGAAGGTAAATCTGGTTGGACAAAGAATCAGCCGAGGAGAGATCTATATGGTCAACATATGAAATCAAAACTCAATAGATCTCACTGTAATTATGCACAGACCCTTAAGGATACTTATACTGGAAAAACTGTTAAGGTAATTCAAGTATGGGTCCCGAAAGGGGTAATCCAATCAGGACCCAAATAAAATTGGGTACAAAAATTTGTTTGTATGCTTGCAGGGTAACAGGTACAAAGCTACTGAAGACGCAATTATCTGGTACCTGGACAGTGGGTGTGCTCGACATATGATAGGAAACCCAAAGCTGTTGACAGATGTTGTTCCACACAAAGGAGCGAAAATAGTCTTTGGTGATAATGCACACGGTAACACTGTGGGTAAGGGTAAGCTTACCCATGGTAACATCTCTATCTCAGATATATTGGTTGTTGATAATCTTAGTTACAATTTGATTAGTATCAGTCAATTATGTGACAAAGGTTACATAGTTAACTTTCAACAACACACGTGCACAGTTCAGAACTCAAATGGTCTGACTGTATTGGTGGGTAAAAGATCGGGGAATACCTACGTTATCGATTGGTCAGAGCAGTTGAAGTCTGAATAGCTTTGTCTTACAGCTGACTCTTCCAAGAGTTGGTTGTGGCATCAACGAATGAACCATTTAAACTTCAAAACACTTGCTAAGTTGAGTGAGCATGATATGGTCTCTGGAATGCCCAAATTAAAATTTTCTAAGGATAAGATCTGTGCAACTTGTGAGCTTGGTAAGCATATTAAATCGACTTTCAAAAATAAAGGCGGAAAACGTTCTTCCCGTTGCCTTGAGCTTTTACATATAGATCTTTTTGGTCCTATTTCAGTAACAAGCTTAGGGGGAATGTCCTACACCCTTGCAGTAGTTGATGATTTTTCAAAATATACATGGGTGCTGTTTTTAAAAGCAAAATCTGAAACCGCCGACCAGCTGATACGTCTTTTAAAACGTTTACAAAATGACAGATCTTGTTCAGTCAACCGAATAAAAAGTGATCGCGGTACTGAGTTTATAAATTTTAAATTAACTTCTTATTTGGAAGACTTGGGGATAAAACATGAGCTCTCAGCAGCTAGAACTCCTCAGCAAAACGGGTTAGCTGAGAGGAGAAACTGCACATTAAAAGAAGCTGCTAGATATATGATTGCATATTCCGGGATTTCACAAAAATTTTGGGCAGAAGCAGTTAACACAGCATGTTATACTCAAAACAGATCGATGATTAATAGGATGCACGATAAAACCCCATATGAGATCTGGAATGGCAAGAAACCTGATATTTCTTATTTCAGGGTGTTTGGGTGTAAATGTTCCATTCATAACAATGGCAAGAAGCATCTAACAGCTTTTGAACCAAAATCTGATGCAGGTATCTTCCTAGGCTATTCAGCTGTGAGCAAAGCATATCGAGTTTTCAACAATCGAAACTTGACGGTTGAGGAATCAGCACACGTAGTGTTTGATGAAACCAGCTTCAAGTCAAAATCATCTGCAAGCCTACATGATTTGTGTTCACGTCTGGAGTCAACAAGTCTTGAAGAATCAGACGACGACGTGCCACAAAGAAAATCAGCTGAAGAAGAACAACCAGTAGTGGTCACAACGCATAACAATGTTCAACAAGATCTGACAGGTAATCCAATAGTTATTGATTTAACTAACGTGGATCAGCAGCAGGATCAAATATACCCAAATGTACCAGCTTTTGGAAGTGTTGCGACAAATATACAACCAGACGACAATCTATCAGATGCTGCACAAACGAACAATGAGAAACCAGGCGTAGAGCAAGCAGTCGCAAGCACTTCAAGACCAACGACTGGTGTACCAGCTGCAAGCACAGACTTTCAATTGATATCGTCATCACCAGCTGGACAACCAGACGCGAGCATATCATATCACCCAGTTTTAAGACCAGCGTCTGGACAACCAGTCGCAAGCGATTCTCTATTGGTCTCAAGACCAACGCCTGACCAAACAGCTGCAAGCATGTCTTCACCAACGACTGGTCAACCAGTCGCAAGCACTTCTTAACAGCTGGAAACAGACGCATAAGCCAACAATGCTCAACATCAAATGGCGTCTGCTGATCCATCCGTTGCAATACAGCCAGCAACACAGGGGGAACAAAGAGCAAATCCAATTGGACTTGATCTTCGGTGGAATTAAAATCATCCATCCGAGCAAGTCATAGGTAATTTCGAATCCCCTGTTCGCACACGAGGCCAGCTATCTCATGATCATTTTGATGATGCATTTCTTTCACATATAGAACCTAAGCAGATAGATGAAGTCTTAGCTGACCCAAGCTGGATAGACGCTATGCAAGAAGAGTTAAATCAGTTTGAACGTAATAAAGTATGGACACTTGTACCTAGACCTAATAATCATTCAGTGATAGGAACACGTTGGTTCTTTAGGAACAAGCTGAATGAAGATGGCATAGTAACAAGAAATAAGGCTAGGCTGGTTGCACAAGGATTTAGACAAATGGAAGGAATAGATTTCGATGAGACCTTTGCACCAGTATCTAGATTAGAAGCCATTCGCATGTTCTTAGCATATGCTGCATATATAGACTTCAAGGTCTTTCAGATGGATGTTAAGAGTGCCTTATAATGGCGTATTTTGACAGAGGAAGTTTATGTCACACAACCTCCTGGCTTCGTAGATCATACCAGACCAGATTATGTATACAAGCTTGACAAAGCACTATATTGTTTGAAACAAGCTCCGAGAGCTTGGTATGATACTTTGTCCAAGTTTCTTATCGACCATGATTTATTATTGGATCTGTGGACAAGACACCATTCAAATTCGTAAAGAATGATCATATCTTTCTTGTACAAATCTATGTTGATGACATTATATTTGGATCAACTAACCAAAAGCTTTGCGATTTATCTTTGGGTCAACTAACCCCAAACTGTGCCAGAAGTTCTCTAAGTTGATGCAGGACAAATTCGAGATGAGCATGATGGGGGAGCTGACATTATTTCTGGGCTTACAAGTTCGACAACTGGAAAATGGTATATTAATCAACCAGGCAAAATATACGAAAGAATTGCTGAAGAAGTTTGGTATGGAAAATTGTTCAGCAGCAGCAACTCCAATGAGCTCCTCGATAAAGTTAGATAAAGATGAAGTTGGATCTGCCATTGAGGTATCTCTTTATCGTGGTATTATAGGCTCTTTGCTATAATTAACTGCTAGCAGACCAGACATCATGTTTGCTGTCTGTATGTGTGCTAGATTCCAAGTAGACCCAAAGAAATCGCATTACATAGCTGTAAAGCGAATATTGAAATATTTAAAGGGTACTTCCAACGTGGGTCTTTGGTATCCCAAAGACTCAGGCTTTCAATTAA
Source organism: Dorcoceras hygrometricum (assembly GCA_001598015.1). Lineage (NCBI taxonomy): Eukaryota > Viridiplantae > Streptophyta > Magnoliopsida > Lamiales > Gesneriaceae > Dorcoceras > Dorcoceras hygrometricum. The sequence continues at coordinate 255,649 of KV011837.1, forward strand.
TAGGTTACAGTGATGCAGATTACGCAGGTTGTAGGATTGATCGCAGGAGCACAAGTGGAATGTGTCAATTCTTAAGGGATCGACTGATCTCCTGGTTCAGTAAGAAGTAGACGTCAATTGCCACGTCAACAGCTGAAGTAGAGTACCTCGCTGCTGGCAGTTGTTGCGCTCAAATCCTCTGGATTCAACATCAATTGAAGGATTATGGCATTGATGCTTCTGAAGCTCCTATTCTCTGTGACAACACAAGTGCGATAGCGATCACCCAGAACCATGTGCTGAATTCGAGAACCAAACACATCGACATCAGGCATCATTTCATCAGAGACCACGTGCTAAAGAAGGACGTCCGGTTGGAGTATGTGTCGACGGAGCAACAAGTTGCTGACATCTTCACCAAACCCCTACCAGACGCTAAGTTCTCTTATTTTAGAAATATTTTAGGTCTCCTTGAATTGCCTTGATTGTCTGGGCACTAACATTTGCAGGTTGTTAGCCATCGATTCACTCAGTTGCAAGTCATGTGTTCTGAGGGAACAATAGACAACCAGTCGAGAGAAGCATATTGTGTTGGAAATATACCAGTCGCGGTAAGTACCAGTCGCAGGGGGAACCAAGATCTGGATTGTTAAGTGTGACGTCGTCTGAATATGCTACGTCTGGATACACTCAGATGTTACATATATACAGTCGATACTTATTTGTGACCAGATCTTTCCTACCTTGCGATACATTAAAAACCAGCTGCGAGGTTGTAAAACCAGACGCAGAAGTTGTGATTTAATATTTTTGGCGCGCGTTTACTGTACGATTAAAATATTTCTTTTATAAATATCTTTTGAAAACTATTTTAGTTCGATTAAAACTATTTTGAAAACTATCTTAATAAATCATTTTCAAAAACTAGTACGCGTGCGGGATGATTGACACGTGTTTTTAGTCATCATTCCAAAAGCACATCTACACCGTTCCCTAGTCTGTAACTTTTCGTATTCCTTATATTACGTTGTTTGCTGTTCATCTTCACTCTTACCTTGCAAATTTGTTTTCTCGTACTCTCGTATTCTCATACTCTCTTGCGAATATTTCTTCTCAGGTATTCCTCATTCACTATCCTATGAAAATGGCCTCATCCCTAATTAGCAGCAGCCACCATGTCGACTTCAAATCAGTTTTTGGTTTCAACGATGCGGGTATGGTTCAGATGTTTGAAACACTCATTACTACGGGATTGAAGAACTTTTTGGGTTGTCCTGCCATATTCTATGAGGCTGCTCTTATCGACTTCTTCACAAATGGGTCAGTGCGAGATGGGTTGGTGGTTAGTACAGTAAATGGCGTGACTGTGGAAATTTCTGAGAAAGTGTTTGCAGCAGCATTTGACCTTCCGATTGATGGGTTGACAGATTTGTCAGATGTGCCCAAGAACCTGGTATTTGATGCTCGGAGCCTATTTTCTGTGTCCAAGGAGCAGGTCAGTATATCTTGCTTCAAAAAGGAAATGAAAATAGAGTATCGCCTTCTTCACGATATTCTGGCGAAGACACTCTTTGTCAAAGCGGGGTCGTTCGATGCAGTGACCCGCGAGCGATTTATGCTGATGACGGCTATCACATTTGATGTGAAAGTTAACTGAAGAAATCTCTTGTTTGGGGTGCTGAAAGCCATGGTAACGCCTGGTTCTGGGCAGGCTAAAGGTTTTGCAATTCAAATTGGTGTTATTTTGCAGAAGGTACCAGGATTGGAATTGGAAGACTCGAGACCATTTCCTGATTCTCGAGTTTTAACATAAAAGACAGTGCATAGATTTATGAATATCAATGAACAGGTTGGAATGGAGAATACCGCAGCCTCTCCACGGGTGAAGAAGACCCCTGTGAAGAAGGCTGTGTCTAAGAAAAGACAAGTTGGTGCTGGTGAGGAGGCACCGGTGATGAAGAAGAAGCGTACCACCAAGGGAAAGCCAGCCGCCATTGCACTAGAGGCAGTACCTCTACAAATTATTGAAACAACAGCAGTGATGCCAGCTGAGCAGCCCTCCAAGCCCAAACGAAAAACTCAAAAGAGGAAGAGGAGGCTGGTTCTCGACGATGCTGATGAAACTTGTGATAGTGCGCCTGAACAACCAGCTGCAGAGATTGCGGCTGGTGCACAAGTCCCAATTGTTGATGACCCAGTCGCAACACAACCAGATATAGTACCGACTATTGAGGCCATGACTGATGATCCAGACGCAGTCATTAAAAAGGTGCTTAATCAATTGGATGTTGTTTTTCAAACAGATGATGGGGAACAGCCCCAGGGAACCGTGGTTAAAGAGACAGTGGTTGCTGCTAAAGAGCCACATTGGTTTGATCTTCCCTACGATGATATTATTGCAAAATGGGATGCTGAAAGACCAGTGGTCACTGCAAGTGACACTGATGAAGATGTAGAAACCCTGGATGTTGGTGCTGTTGGTGGAGACCAACAGGTACAGTTCTCTGAGGAGGAACCAGAGGATGTAGAAATGAGGGAGGATAAGCAAGTTGATGGATTGATTGATGCCGATGAGAATATGTTGCTGGAAGATATTCTTATGACAATTCCATTCGACGTTCCATTGGCTTCTGCTGGCATAGAAATTACTAAGATCACAATGGGCAAAGAGATCCAGATCCCAGGTGTTGATGAGAAGACTCAGTATCTGGCCAGTCTTCCTAAAATCCCTGCTGATGATAAAGGGAAGAAAATTTTGGTGGAGAAAGACCCAGTGAAGGGCAATCCAGCCAAGGAGCATTATTATTTGATTTGTGCAGACATTGATCTGCTTGTTCATTTGAGAGCTCAGGTCATAGATGCCGTTGACCAATTATTTCATTCTTTCAGCCTTAAGAAGCTGGCGATCATTAATATAGAAGAGTTGTCCAAGAAAGAAGAACAATTTTTGTGTTGGGGAGAGACAGAGACCACTCACGTAGCTCTCAGCAGAAAGAGGTTCATTTTCCTAAAGTATCGAGAAGTTTTGGTGCGAAAATTTTTAGAATCGTGGAAGAACAATTTTGTGCCTGGCAAAGGATCTTCGGCGATTGATTTGAAAGTGATAGATATGCTTTCCGATCTTCACTTGTTTGTTCTGGAAGAATTGCGGGAGCAGGCTTTAGCACACGGTCTTAAATTGACAAGGACGTGTTGCTCGAAAATTGTTGAAGGGAGCCCCCGTGATTGTGGTGCAATCATTGCCAGAAAGACAGAGACCACTCACGTAGCTCTCAGCAGAAAGAGGTTCATTTTCCTAAAGTATCGAGAAGTTTTGGTGCGAAAATTTTTAGAATCGTGGAAGAACAATTTTGTGCCTGGCAAAGGATCTTCGGCGATTGATTTGAAAGTGATAGATATGCTTTCCGATCTTCACTTGTTTGTTCTGGAAGAATTGCGGGAGCAGGCTTTAGCACACGGTCTTAAATTGACAAGGACGTGTTGCTCGAAAATTGTTGAAGGGAGCCCCCGTGATTGTGGTGCAATCATTGCCAGAACCAACACCAACACTACGTCTACATGCTGGCTTAGAACAATGATTCGTGTTGATGGGGTGTGGGTTGTTGAGCCTTTTTGTGATCAATGGGTGAAGATCCCACGGCCGTTTGTATGTACTGAGGTATCTCGATAGTGCTCTTTTGTGGGTTTCTTCCCAGTTGTGAGTGAACCCTTCAGGCTTTTGAGGAAAAGATGGACTGATGTTTGTCTGGAGGTTGTCGAATTTTGTGCTTCTAGGAGATTGCTACCCGTTGGTTCACTAAATTTTTGCAGAGCCTTAGCTATTGTTGAACCAGATTCGAGATTTGCTTATCACCAACCAACAGTGTTTGCTCCTCGTTTCTCTCTGTTCTGCAGTGTTTATTGATTACAGTTTGTTTAGTTGGTTGCCTTCAGCAGATATTACAGATTTTCTCTCTTGTATTGCGATGGATAGAACAGTTTTCAGAAGTGTACAGATTGCACAGGATACAGTTTCAGTTGCTCCGTTTGTACAGTTGTTAGATGAGCATCTTTCTTCCGCATCTCCTTCAGAAACTTCTTCTATGCGTTTTGATGGAACAGACGTTGCTACTACTGCTTTATCTCTACCAGCTACTGCTTCTACTACTCCAGATGTCACTGAGGCATTAAACGAGCTGCGAGCCTCTATTGAAAATATCCGAGAAAAAGATGATGATTCTAAGTTCAAAGATTACATTCTAATGCATCTCCGCGACATTGAGAAGAACTTTACTGCACGCTTTTATTCACAAGACAGAGTGCTCGGGGCGTTGTGCACAGACTCAAATGATCAAAGAAATCTCCTGTCGTTGGAAACCAAATCATCTCAAAGGCAGTTAAGTACTCAGATTGCCGCTGCTGCTTTTGATACAATCGATACACGGAGGGTGGTGAAAGAATTGGATGCTAAAATCAATTCATTGGATGAGCAGGTTGCTGCTATCAGAAGTGAACAGTTAGAATTCCAATGAAAAATAGCAGCAGAAGCCTTTCCACCCAGCTTGGCGATATTGTCGACTACATTCGTGGCGGTGATGCCAAAAAGGGGGAAGGAAGCAGCAGCCGCCGCCCTCTACATACTCCTGTTAACCAAGGTGAAAGCAGTGGTAATGTTGTCAGAACAGCAGAGATTTCTCAAAGATATATTGACACTGCTCAGAGAGACATTGTGGAAAGAATGATGACTGCTGATCGAGAAAGGGAAAGGAGAGAAAGGAGCAGAGGGAGCATGAGTGGATTGTATAAAAGAAGAAGATCTTAGATTTATTGAGGATTGGCTTATTTTTGTTTCTTGTGTACAATTTTCTTGTTAATGAAAGCTTGCATTCCAGCAATTCGTGTGAAACTTATTTTTGCCTAGTTATTTATCTCGGCTGCTAGGTTTTGTCATCACCAAAAAGGGGGAAATTGTTAGGATAAAATTTATGGTTTTGGTGATAACAAAAGTTAAGTTAAATCTGGATAATCAGACGCAATTTGTAGTAGTTGTGAATCCAGACGACAGGCTTATCCAGACGGTGGCTACAGTATATCAGTTGTGGGGTGAAACCAGTCGTTAGCTACAGTGGAGTGGTAAATCAGTCGATGGGTTATCCAGACGAGAGCTACAGTGAATCAGTCTTGGTATCGAATCAGTTGCAAGCTACAGTGGATTGCTTAACTAGACGCAAGCTACAGTGGTTCGTATTATCAGACGCAAGTATTTGAGTGTTAGCGTATTGTGATAAAGATTGCAAAACGACAGCGTTTGAATAAGTTGGAACAACAGCGTATTGGAACCAGTCGAGAGCTACAGTAATTTGTGAATCCACTCGTTGTTTTGATACCAGACGCAGTAATCCAGACGTTGGAGTGTTTATTGATGTATAGCGTAAACTATGTCGTTTTGATAAGTTGAAACGACATCGTTTGGGTTAATGCTAAAAATCAGATGGTGGATTTTGAAAGGAAACCAGTCGTTGCACTCTCAAGCATATTCCAGTCGCAACATGTTATTCAAAGATGAAGAAATTTCAGGCGCAAGCGATAAAGAAATTCAAATACGATTGTTTACTCAAATTGGAAAAGATTAACAGAATCATACAAATTGCCTGGAATTTTAGGAGGCAACGTCTGTACTATTTTGGGTAAATAGTACATATTTACAGAGGTTGTTATACGGTTATTGCACAGATATGGAAATCGACAAATTAGCTCTGACAGTGTGCAATTTACCTTGTAGTGGAGCAGAGAATACGGTTACGAATTATCAGAATTTCAAAAAGGCTTTTATTTCCTTAGCAATTCAAATGACCGTTGAGAGAAGACTATAAATATCAGCAGTTTTGAATCGAAGAACACAACTCTCGCTTTTGCTATTGCTGAAACTCTGCCGAATTATTATTGAGCCATCCCTTGTTGAAGTTATTCAAAAAGCTCAAAGACTCGAAGAACTTTCCCGTTGATCTTCAGAGAAAAATACCTTTGAGTCATCCTCTGGTTCACATTGTTGAATCGTGTTTCTTTGTTTAGAAACCAAAGGATTTTACAGCACTCAAATTACTGTATTCATTGTTATTATCATTATTGAGTCTATAACAAACGTGCTCTTAAAAGCCGTTTGAAAATATTACAAAGTGTTGTAAACCAGCAGTTGCGTCTGCGTGGAAGTTTGTGAAGTTAGTGGTGCTAGGAGTTCATACAAGTGAGGCTTGTGTGATCGGGTGTCTGCAGAAGGACTGTGTACATCAAATCTTCTAGTGTATCCTTCCTGAAAAAGGAAGAAGGGGAGACGTAGGATATTTATATCCGAACTTCCAGAAACAAACTCTGTCCCTCTATCTCTTTACATTTACACATTTATTTATTGCTTACTGTTCACAAATTAATCGGCTTCATTCCGCACTTTTTAGTTATCCGAGAGATTTTCACTTAATTGAGATACCTCAAGTTTGGTAACACGAACTTGAGTTAAGCAGCGCGTGTAAAACGTTTTGAAAAGAATTTGAAATAGAAAAATCGAAGGAGTTCATTCAACCCCCCCTTCTGAACTCCTATACTTGTTTTGATCCTATCTTTGGGACCATCACGTAACCTTCGGGGTTGGTGTTTAGGCTGTGTGAGAGCCTACGTGAGTTGTGGCAGAGCTCACGAACACCCCCAATATTTTGATCCTAACATATTATTGCGCCATTACTGAGAGTGAGGTAAATACATGGAGGTTGCACCTGTTGCAATTAGGCTCTATCTTTTGAGGATCATAGTTGGTTGATATTATCGGGACCGTGATTTCTTGATTCGACTCTGTGTACCCATTAAGAAAACTAGCTTTATCGATTTCATTAGATGGTGGTGAAATCATTAAAATAGTGGGAGGATAATTCATAAAAATAAATGACCATGTTTTAAGTCTTAGCGTTTTTCATGAATAGTCTGTAATGCATGTCTGTTTTTTCTTTCAGTATAAACTGCTATCATCATGTCTTTGGTTAAAAATCCACTTGCTGCTATACTGAATAGCAACAAATTCACTGGATTAAACTATCAAGATTGGCTCCGCAATCTTAAGATTATATTTGCTTCGGAGAAACTTATCTACACGCTAGAGAAGAGCCTTCCGAAGGAGGCCCCTGCCAATGCCAGTCCTGAGGAGCTGGCAAAGCTGGGAAGATGGTGGGATGACGAGCTTAAAGTACATTGCTATATGATGGGATCAATTGTTAGAGTAGATGCCCAACTAGCCAACTTGTGGCGTGTGGGTTTATAGACTCTTGTATATGACAATCTTTATATATGATATTCGCATTTATTATATGGCGTTCTTTACTTTCATTGTGTGTACAATGATTAACAATTACGTTGAGTAAAGACCTAGAATGCACCTAAGTGTATGTTAGATGTGATAGTGGGTATGACGGCTATCATGAAACACATCAAATAGTCACTGTGTATTCTGAACATGTTCCTAGTCGATTGGGCCGTCAAAATGAGGATAAGGCCGCCCGAGTTCGAGACTAGTATCTGCGATACGAAGTACCATGTTTCATTGGTAGGGAGCATTGTGATGTTCTGAGCATGCAGATAGATAACATGCGTGGATATCCTATGCTATCTGAGGGGATAATAGTGTATAAATCTCTGGCCAGAGTACTAGAAGTGTTTTAGGTAAATGTGTTTGCCTAGTTACACTCGCGATGTCACTATTTTGATCTCCAAGATGTATGCATAGCTATCGGATCTATAGCGACTCTCGATTTGCCAATGGTCGTTGATCTGATCGGGATTTATGGATTGAAAGGACCGTACTATACGCTAACCACGACCAACTGGTTCTTGCAGGCACTATCAGTGATACCTAGGGGATCATGGGGCGATGTTGCTAGACGCTCTTACCATGATCCGATGGGTAAGTCCGGAATTGTGACTCCGGAGCCACAATGGTTGTGGGCCCACGACTAGCTGTATCCCTGAACCATTGAGGGTCACACAAGCACTGGATTCGAGATTCCCGCACGGATACTGAGCTCAATGTGTTGAGCATGAGAAGAGGATTTTGGGGAGTGCGACTTCCTAAAAGTCAACAGGGGTCAAATCGGGATTTCCCGCTGTTGAGGGGCAAAACGGTCATTTTGCACTGGGGTTCTGAAAAATGGTTTTCAGATCATAGTGTTCAGTTTTGGAAACTGAATCGATCGGTCTGACCTGATCGGCGATCGGAGTTACGATGAAGTCACGGCGATAGGAATGAACGTAATGTTCATACTTTGGACCCGGGCCCGTTGGGCCGGTCCAAGACTAAAGCCAAGTCTATTTAATTAGACTTAACTTCATAATGACTTACTACACTAATCAAAACCCTAACCCTAGCCTAAATTGCGCCGCCCCTCCTCTCTTCTCACAAGCCGCCGCCGCCGCCGCCGTGTGCGCCGCCGCCGCCGCCGCCCTCTTCGCCGGAAAAAAGTTCTGGCCAACTTTTCGAGGAGAATCCGTCCACGCCGATCTCGTCAGGCCTTCTAGTGCAGGCTGACGAAGGAGTCTCGCATCCGGTTGTGGACCTGATTGGTGTTATCTACCGCAGTCTACCGAGAAGTGCCGTTTTCTTTACGAAACCGGTCGGAGCCAGGCACGAGTTGCCAGCAAGGTATTCTACAAAACACCCTATGAATGTCATAGTTTGTTGATTGTTTTATCGTATTGATCGTCTCCCGGCACATGTTCTTCGTTCTTCCACTGCCCCGCCGGGAGGCGTTATCCGGATCCCAACATCAATGTGCAACGAATTGCAACGACGATTTGAGAAGACGGAGTATGCTGCTGACATACACCTTCATCTCAAGGAGATGTATGGGGAGAAATCTCGAACGGAGAGGTTCACTACTGTCAATGAGCTCATGACGAGCCGCATGTGCGAGAGGACTTCGGTCCGCGAGCATGGGGTCCATATGATTGGGATCATTGAGAGGCTAGTGGACTTCGAAAGCACGCTTCCACATGAGCTGTCTGTGGATCTGCTTCTCCTCTCGCTTGCTGCATTCGACCCCTTTGTGGTCAACTTCAACATGAACCAGATGGATGTCACCCTTGAAGAGGTGGTAAACATGTTTTTCGTGTTTGAGGGGACCATAAAGAAGGACAAGACCGTCCTCCGTTTGGGCTCTTCTTCCTCTGCAAAGAAGGGGCCCAAACACAAGGGTAAGAACCGTTCTACCCCTGCAAAGGAGGAAAAGCCCGTCAAGAAGCCCAAGTCAAGGGCTCCAAAGCCGACTAAATCTAAGGATGTTTGCCACCACTGCCACAAGCCTGAGCATTGGAGGAGGAACTGTCGGGATTATCTCGAGCAGTTGCAAACTGCAAAAGGTATATTATACATTGAAATAAATATGTCTCTAAATCGAGTTCTTGGGTACTTGATACCGGATGTGAATCTCATATCTGCAATGACTTGCAGGTAATGACAAGAAGTCGGCATCTTAGGAAAGGTGAGACCCACTTGAGACTTGGCAACAGAGCAAGGTTTGCGGCCGAAGTAATTGGAGATGTCTATTTATTTATTTCTTAAAATTATAAGTTATTGTTGAAAAATGTTTTATTTGTTCCTAAATTAATAAAGAACATTATTTTCGTTTCTATGCTTGATAGTGATGGTTATTCTTGTCATTTTGCTAATTCGATTTTCAATATTTACAAGAATGAATGTTTAATTGGAATTGGGGAACGTGAAATGATCTGTACAACTTAAAATTGAGAGAAGTTCCAACTCACGATGTTGAAACACATACAACAACAATCAAAAGGAAAATCGATAGTCTAAACCCGGCACAACTTTGACATGCTAGGCTAGGTCATATTTCCTCACATAGGATGAACAAGTTGATTTGGAGCGACATGTCTGATATTAACTCTTTACCAACTTGTGAATCATGTCTCAAGGAAAAAATAACAAAAGTGCCCTTCACGAACAAGCCTGAACGTGCTCAAGGCCTATTGGATTTGATTCATATGTGTGTGGCCCGCTTAGCATTGGTACTAAGTCTGGTCATACCTACTCATCACCTTTATCGATGATCACTCTATGTATGGGTACTTATGCTTAATGAAGCACAAGTTTGAATCCTTTGAAAAGTTCAAGAAATTCAAGGCTGACGTAGAAAATCAACTGGGAAAAAGTATTAAAACATTTCGATCCGATCGAGGTGGAGAATACTTGAGTGCCGAATTTTAAGACTATCTTAAGGAGTATGGATTGTCTCACAGTGGACACCTCCGGCCACACCACAGCTCAATGGTGTAGCGAGCATCGTAATCGAACCTTGATGGACATGGTTTGATCTATGATGAGCTTCACTGAACTTACTGTCTCATTTTGGGGCTATGCGCTCGAAACGGTGGTAATGTTGTTGAACAATGTCCACACCAAGGCAGTGGATAAAACTCCATATGAGATATGTATGGGCAAGCCATCCAAGTACTCGTACTTGAGGATTTGGGGATGTCCTGCTTACGTGAAGCGGACAGTGGGAGATAAGCTGGATAATAAATTCATCTTATGCTACTTAATTGGGTATCCAAAGAATTCTATTGGATACTGCTTCTACTAGGATGAAGTGCGGTTAGCCGCCTAAGGATGTACCTGGTACGAGATTAAGGCCTCCACCCTTAGGGAGTCAAATATTTCTTCTATTAAGGATAAGGCAGGAATAGCTGAATTATACGAAGTGGTGATTCCCCACGTCCATGCCCGAGCTCACCGCCCCCTGCCGGCTTCCATACTTTCTACGTAAACCAAATAGAGAGGGGCCTTAGGTTCCATATTCCTAAATTATTACCAACTTATGCGATCACCTCGGGGTCATCTCTAGTCAGCTCACCCCAAATTCTTTCAGTTCCTTGCTCTCCTTAGGAATTTTATTGAAATTTTTCCGGATCCCTCTCTCGACCTACACCCTAATGCGACTAGCTCAAATTAAGAGGTTAGGTCCTGGGAAGTTTTATATTTCTAACAGTGTATAAGTGGTAGCCCGAGCTCACAAAGGGTGGATGATCAGATATTTTTTTTATTAAGCACATTTCTAGTCGGGAGAACCCGTGGGGTTGTAATATTGCGTGGCGGGATGACGCCCATACTCTTCCTCCCCCGACTCCCGATCAGGCACCTGACCCAAGCGACTTCCTTAGAGTTACGAGGGAAAAATGTTTCAATGCACATGAGTTAATTGAGTAGGACCTCCTGTGCTATTTTAGTTTTAGTGGGAAAAAAGTTCAACTGGTCGGGGATCTAGGTATCTCCGTCGTCTTTCCCTACTATTGCTATTTGTTCTGAAATCTGATCTGTTAATTTGTACTTTTTCCTTCTCAGGTGAAAGGATGTCGAAAGCCAAAATGATGAAAGCTTTGAAAGAGAAGAAAGCTGACCCGGAAGGGACCTCTCGCTCCCTGAGCAAAGGGAAAAGGAAGAATACGGCAGAGGGGGGAGAAAAGCGTAAAAAGCGCCATCATGAGAAGAAAGCCCAAGAGTCTACTCGGGCAAAGGTCTCTGGAGGAGCGACGAAGGAACCATCCACCTCGGGGGGTAAGGATCCCGAGCAGCAGACCACTGAAGCGTCTTACGAGTTCCTGGATGCTTCGAACATCTCTTTCGTAGCCAAGCCCTCCGGCTCTGCCTCGCTGGATTTCACCCGTCGCTTGATTCCTGATCAAGACTATGACTTGGTGAATAGTGTTCCCGACCTGGCAGCTCTTGAGGCCGCAAGCCTCCATTTCATGCAGGTATATATTAATCTTGATCTTTTAATTCACTAATTCTGATGCCTATGCTAATAACTATTGCAGGCCCTAGTATGGAGTGGCTCAGTGGACAATCATCTCATCCGGGCACGGGATGAGATTACTAAGACGAAACATTCTATGGACGGAGTACTTGAGCAGCATGGAGGCTTGATGAAGCAGCTCTAAGAGATACGAGCTAATAATGATAAGGATAAAGAGGTAATGGCGCTCGAGTTAGAGGCCTACCGAGTTGAAGCACAACTATCTAAGGCTCAAGCTCTTCGTGCTGAGGAGGAAAACAAGGCCCTTCAAGCTGAGGTGGAAAAATGGAAGGGCGAGGCAGAAAACTCTTGGGAGCTCGGTAAGGAGAAGTTCTTGCAGTCCAAGGAGTTTAAGGTTCAGTGTTCGGGGAAGGCCCTAGCCTATTTGGAAAAGGGCTTCGACGGGTGCCTGGCTCAATTCAGGGCGAATGGGTATTCTTAAGCGGAACACCCAGCCTCCTTCCTAGACGTTGAGCGAGCCCTAGCAGATATGTCTAACGATGAAGATGAGGAAAGCAGCTCAGGTCGGGAGGAGGCTCCTCCATCTTGATATTTGTAACCTTTTGATTTTTTCAAAATTGTACTACGAATTAATGAGATTAACTCCGTTTGGCTTACTCTTCTCCATTTTACTTTAGAGCATTGTTAAGTATAATAAACTATCTCGAGCAAATTTGAGTTAACGTGTTTCTAACAGAAGCTGGCTCCGAATCTTGCTGATAGTAATTTGCTTGAGTGTAGTAAAGCGTGTTGCTAACAAAACTTAGGCTTGTATAAGGAACTGGTCGGGCTTTGTGTCAAGGATAGATGGTTTTATGCATCGAGCTAGCAACTCCTGTGTACTTCTCATGTAAGAGCTACACGAAGATGTGCCAGTGCGGATCTGGGCTTCGAGTGCCGAACTGATCGGGCTTATGTAATTACGTAAAAGAGCTATGCGGGGAGGTGCCAGTGCAGGACTGGGCTTTGAATGCCGAGCTGGTCGGGCTTAGTGCCAATGATAGTTGGGCTTAGTGTGTCGAGCTGGTCAGGCTCATGTACTCACGTAGAAGAGCTACGCGAGGATGTGCCAGTAAGGAACTAGGCTTTGAATGCCGAGCTGGTCGGGCTTAGTGCCAACGATAGTTGGGCTTAGTGTGCCGAGCTGGTCGGGCTCATGTACTCATGTAGAAGAGCTACGCGAGGATGTGCCAGTGCGGAACTAGGCTTTGAATGTCGATCTGGTCGGGCTTAGTGCCAACGATAGTTGGGCTTAGTATGCCGAGCTGGTCGGGCTTATGTACTCACGTAGAAGAGCTACGCGAGTATGTGCCAGTGTGGAACTGGGCTTTGAATGCCGAGCTTGTAACGACCCTCATTTTCTTGACGGAATAATCATAAGTTTTGGGGTTCAATTGAATGAAATCAAAAGTTATAAACATCGGATAATGGATCGCTACTAACTATCTGGGTTGAAACGAGAATAATAAAGTTATTCACATTCGAAGATGAGAAATCTGGAATAACTCATGCAAAGGTGCGGAAATGATAAAATCTGAAATATCATATTTAAATGATACATCTCGTAGTGTGATAACGTCTGGTACAGATTCCTATAACATAACTAATTTAGAAATCTGTTTTGATACAAATTCAAAACAAAATATTCAGTACAATACAAAATTGTTCCAAAAAGAAACTATGAAATCTGGAACAGAAGGAAATAAAGAAATCTGTTGTCCACGATAAACACATCCCTTCCATTTTGTTCATCTCCCTCCAGCTTCCTACTGTGAATTACCTGCACTCAATGAAAACTAGTGAGCCAAAGGCCAAGCAGGTAAAATGTGGAATAACGAAAGCAAATCATACAATCGTCCATGAACTAATACATACTGGAGTCTGAACTTGAATCACACTTATGAATAAACAAGCGTAAACATAAGTATGAAATCTGAATCAAGAATGAAAGCATAAAACATGAATCAATTCTGAAAACATTTTCTTTAAACATTCATAAGAGCTGCGATTAAAATCACACTTGTTCTCTTCATTCATTTCTGGAAAATTATGACAACACTTTAAACATTTGGTCCATCTCGTTTGATCAAACTCCTTTTCTCTGGGGACCCTCTTTGTTGTCATAACTTAAAACATTTCTTAAAACGTTTCATAGCTCTTTCTTTCTTTCTGAAATCTGTTTTCCTTTTCTTGTTCGAGTTACTGGTTTTTCATTTGTTTAACGATGTTCTGGAACTATAAAGGATTTCCTTGTAATGCTTGCGAAGATGAAAACTGAATAAAAATACTACTTGAATCTATCAATTGAATCGAATAAATCTTTGAAATGATTCGGAATTGAATAAGGAATCCGAACCTATGCTTTCTGTATCAATCGAAGAAGTATTGAAGAGGAAATAGGAGAAATCTGTTTTAAGTGAACAATATGAAATCTGTTTCGAACAACAAAGGAGAAATAAAACAGATCTCTCTTGGTCAAACCAGATGTCAACACCCCTTGTGAGTGACGTCCTCAGATTTCAAACAACTAACAGAAATGACGTAAGCATCAGACCTCTCTTTATAACGGAATAAAAACAGATGTCAACGACCATCTCAAAAGTCAACCATTTAACAAAACCAGGTCTCACGTACAAAAGATGAAATATGAAATCAATGAACAGTATGAAATCTCAATGAAGGTGCTTCAACGAAGAAGAAACAATTCAGATCCCATGAACAACAATAGAAATCTGAACTAACTTAACACGTAAACAAATCTCTTCTCTTAGAAATCTGTTTATCATAGAAATTCAATCAATGGTGTAAGAACCAGATCTCATACTCAACACGTAGATAACCATGAACTACGAAGGTTACCCTCCTCTAAAGACTTCGAAATATCTTATGAAACTTCTGGAAAAGATCGAATAAGCTACTTGTAAGCTACTTCGGTGAATGAATCACTGAAAACCTCAGGAATTCATTAGAAGAACATCATCAAAACATTTTCTAAATCATCTTTGAATCAAAATACAGTAACTCAACTTCTTTCGAAAACAGAGCATGAACTTTACGATTTTCTTGAAGAACAGCCGAGGCCATCTCCCTTTTCTTTAAAGCCATGCATAATCATAAAAACAGAATTGAATATATGATTTCTATTGAGTGAGCAAGAAACAGAGTTTACTTGCCTGGTATCTTTAACACAAGAACAGCAGAATTCTAGCAGAGTTCTACGCACCGCCTGTTTCCTTTAAAAACACTTTGAAAGATTTCTGTTCGGTTTCTTTAGAAAGAGCACCGCTTCAATATGCTTTTGATTTGAAATTAATGATGCATGAAGCAGCTTAATGTCCTATTTATATGATTTACAAAGTCTAAGGAAGGAAAACACGTTTAATCAATATGCTCAAATACACTAGAAGCATACCCTGTTTTAAGATAAAATATGCACAATGAAATCCGAACTTCTTTTTAGTTAAAACAAGGATTCATTTGGCTTGTAGAAATAAACTAAACCTCTGCTATAATCGTATTCATAACATCTGAATATCAATCCATAATAAAATGAAGACTGAACATCGTG